>JAQQBR010000001.1:11010840-11048167 GCA_030347285.1 Microctonus hyperodae
ACTGTGATAAAAAATAAAACGATGAAAAGGGTTATATTATTCGAAAATGGTTCAGACGTAAATGGAAAGGTATAATTAAAATCTAACATTTTATTTATTACATAAAAACTGTATAATTATTAATTGATCACTATTATTAATTAGAATATTATTTATCAATTATAGTTACAATGTTAATTTTATTATTCAATATTTTCAGTTGGTAATTTTCAATTATAATGAAAGAAATAAAGAAAGTAATTATTATTTTAACGGTATCTACATAATTATAATAAAACAAAATGACATTGTGAATAATATGCACCGGTATAATTTCAATAACAATCACAGTTGTATATTATTTGTGATATAAAATTGGGATTAAAGTCGAATTGATTTTTTAGGTATTTATGGTGACACATTCCGTGGACGAGTTACTTAAAGCTGCAAGCGTTAAATTTAATATAATAGCGAAACGAATTTTTACACCTCAAGGCGGTGAAATTGATGATATTAAATTGATAAGGTAATAAGAAATGGTATATTAATCATAATTAAATATACTCGTATATTATTATTATTATATATATATAAATTTTTTTTTGTTAAATTCAGGGATGATGATATTTTATATGTATCAACCGGCGAGGATTTTATTGAAAAAAATAAAAACATAACTAGCAGAAATCATGAATGGGTAACACTTAATGTAGGTGGTAAATTGTTTACTACCACTAGAAGCACATTGACTCACAAGGAACCAATGAGTATGCTAGCTAGGTAGAATATTATTGTTATATAAGCATAAATTATTCCATCAGATATCAATGTTTAGTATGATATTTATTATTGATGTTAATATTTTTGATATGATGAAACAAATCATTTTTTTACTGATTTTGTAGAATGTTTATTGAAAAAGAGGACAGTACACAGTTTAGAATATCGCCTAGTAAACAGGACAATAGTGGGGCATTTTTAATTGATCGTAGTTCAACGTACTTTGAACCTCTATTGAATTATTTACGACATGGGCAACTTATTTTAGATGGAAATATCAGTGCTGCAGGTATAATATAATTTAATTAAATGGATAATTGACTGTTACATTGCACATTATATGAATTTTTTTATTTTTCATTCATATAATTGCTGTTGTGTAAATTTGTTAAATTACTTTAGGTGTTTTGGAGGAAGCACGATTTTATGGATTCGAGGGAATTATTGGCACACTGGAAGAGATGGTAAATGAAGAAAATAAACGTCATAAAGGCGCAGAGGCGTTAAATCGTCGGGATATATTAAAAGCAATTATGTCCACACCAGCAACATCCGAGCTGAGATTTCAAGGCGTTAATTTGGCAGGTGCGGATTTATCGCGCCTCGATTTACGAAATATTAATTTTAAGGTGAGCTTGTTGCATAATGTTATTATTTACAATTGTAAAATTTTAATACTTTGGAATAATTATTCATTATTAATGTATATTTTTATTCCATGGAAAAAATTTTAGTATGCAAATTTGCGCGGATGCAGTCTTGTCGGTGCTAATTTGTCTGGATGTTGTCTTGAACGTGCAGATTTATCTTATGCAAATCTCGAAAATGCACAATTAGTTTGTGTTAAAATGGTTTGTGCAAATCTCGAAGCGGCCAATTTACATTCATGTAATTTTGAGGATCCTGGTGGTCTCTCTGCCAATATGGAAGGTGTTAACCTGAAAGGCGCAAATCTTGAAGGAAGTAATATGGCATCTGTTAATCTTCGAGTTGCAACATTAAAGAATGGAATACTTAAAAATTGTGATTTACGATCAGCTGTATTAGCTGGTGCAGACTTAGAGGTATAAATTATTTATATTTGCTTCTTTTATATATTCAAATCTTTACTGTAATTTGGAAACTAATAATCTTTATATTTTCAGTCTTGTGATTTGTCCGGCTCGGATTTGCACGAGGCAAATTTACGCGGTGCTAATTTAAAAAACGCAGCATTTGAACTTATGCAAACTCCTTTGCACATGTCTCAAACGGTGCGATGATAATAATTGTAATATAATATTTTTTTCAACTATTAAATGGCAAAAACTATTTTTTACATCATTATATATGATTAATTTAAAAACCATCGTGATAATTTGATACTGTTATTTACGATTTAAGAACATGATATTTATTATTTTCACAATCAAAATATGCTCTTCCTATATTAATAATTAAAGGATCATAAAAATTCACATGACCATTATAAATTATTGTTTACTATTCTCAATATTATATTATTCTGAATTTTATACTTTGATATAACTATTAGAAATATTGCGTGGGATAAGCTAGATAAAATTGTAGTATTTATTGCAACCACTAAATAAAATTTCTGCGTAGTAAAAAATAGAATTGTAATTCATTATATAAATAAATAAAGTTTTTATTTTATTAGGCTTATTTGCAATTGAAAATTCTTCTTAAATCCATATGTATATATACACACAAATTTACACTCGCATATATATTTATTCCTATATAAAATGTCTAATTACATATTAGGCATAATTATAAACATTGAAGCTACCTCGGAATCATTTTATTTATAAATATTTAGATTCATTTTCATATTACCCGGTAAAGTATTCCAACATGGCGGCTTATGCTAATATGTAAAAACGTTCAAGACGACACCGAACGACGATATTTTTTATCGAATACGTGGATTAATGATTAAGATATAGCCAATGAAATTACATCCATGCTGGTTTGTTATCAAAGGAATGGCTGTCAGAAATGTCTGAAGAAAATTAAATGTACAATTTTGTATAAAAAAATATTTAGTGATCATGACAATAAAACGGAGCTTGGACATATCAATCAACTTTGGATTTGATGTTTTGTTAAGAGTGATTCTGGCAATATTGGCTGTGTATGTTGACAATAATAAAAACAAATTTTTGTATAAGAATATATTATTATTAATTAGATATACGTGGCATATAATATTTATTTAATGTATTAAAATTTATTTGTTTGTGATTTTTATTATTAGGATGCTGGAAAAAAGTGAACCTTTTAACAGAAAAATCCATGATGACGAATTATGGTTGTATAAAAATCCAAAAACTGAATCATACGTTCCAACGACCATTCTTTGGGTGAAATAATTATTTTTAAATTTAATAAAAATATTTTTTTCGATAATTTTTTTTTTATCTATGATATTGAGGTTATTTTTTCATATTTGATTTATATTTAATGGATGAAAACATTATAATTGATTGCAGCCATTAGTAATTATCACTCCAATTGTTGTCATCACTGTCACATTCCTCAGCAATAAGGACAAAATTGATTTTGGTCAAGCAATACTAGCGGTAACTTTAGCACTTAATTTAAATGGAATATTAACAAACATTATTAAAATAATTGTTGGTAAGTATCGATATACATGAAAATAATTTCATCTTAATAATTATAATAGTGTTTACAGATTTAATGGATATATTAATTTTATTTCAGGCCGTCCAAGACCAGATTACTTGTCCAGATGTTTCCCTGATGGTCACACTACTAATATAGAATTTGACTGCACAGGTGATCCAGATGAAGTGAGAGATGGAAAGAAATCATTTCCAAGCGGTCATTCATCATGTAAATAAATAGAAAAACAAAATATTAAAACAATAGATTTTTTTCAAATTTAACTATCATTTATTTTTCAGTTGCATTCGCAAGTTTTGGATTTATCGCTCTGTATTTGGCGGGTAAACTAAAAACATTTAGTTTATCAGGAAAGAGCCAATCTTGGACATTATGTGGGTTCTTAATGCCATTATTTTTTGCACTCTGCATAGCTTTAAGTCGTACATGTGATTACCATCATCATTGGCAGGGTATTTATCACCTAAAATATTATGAAACTTACATAAATAAATATGCAATGAAAAAAAAAAATAAATTAGTTGAAGACACTGAATTTATCATACTGAACTAAATATCTATTTATTTTGATTAATAAATATTTATTTGGGGCTTGTGAATTTTTTTTTCTGTGTAATTTCATCAAATTTTTTTTTCATGTATGTATATATTCAATAATCAAATTATTATTTAAATAATTCACATGATAACATTTACGCAGATGTCGCAGTTGGCTCGACAATAGGATTTCTTATCTCTTATATGTGTTATCGACATTATTATCCACCACTGGACTCACATATGTGTCATAAACCTTACGCGGTTTTAATAAAACAAGGTGAAATTGAGACTTCGAAAAATACACGTGAAGATCAAATAAAGTGGATATAATTTTAATAACAACTTATGATATGATTTTATACAATTAATTTATCATACAGAAAAACAAAGTATTTGTCTTAATGGAAATTTTCTTAATTTTAATAAATTATAAATGCTCAATGTGATAGTTCATTTTTATTATATGAGTAAATTATTTTATCATTGTAACATTTTTTTATATTCTATTTATCAAATTGTCCATAGCAAATACATAAGTTAATTAAAAAAAAAAACAAAAAATTTTGGTACCAAACATAACCGAAAAAATTGTCACATAGATATTTATAAGATAAAAAATTCGTACAAAATTAAAAAAAAAATTTATTTTATAGATTTTTGTATTTTCCCGCGGTTCTATTTAAAGTAGCAATTTGAATAAATATATATCTGTATATATGTAATACGATAGTGTCATCTCACGTTTAATTTTCTAACCAAAGACACCATTACGAAAAAAAATGATGACTTTCCATTATATATTTTAAAAAACTCGATCATTCCAGAAAATTTAAATATTCTACAAAAAGAAATCAAACTACAGGGAAAACATTAGGACGATAAAAATCCTAACCAAACATTTAATTTCGCAATTTATGTTAAATAAACGACTTCACTCTTGTAATCATATTTACCGTCTTATTACCATCTATTCAAATAAACGCCAATAGAGTGTGTTTGCTGTTCATCAAGGTGTCAAATAGTGCATATATATATACCTTAACATAGTTATTTACGATTCGTTGTGTTGGTGAAATGTGCGCCTCCATTAACTTCCTGTTCATGGCGAGATGCTTCGCATGAGCAGCGTCGCCCGCGCCGTCCGCGCTATTAAGAAGTATTGAACAGTCAACTTTTATGATATTGTAATATTTCGTGGCTGTATCTATATGTGCGCGTGTTATTTCTTCATTAATACGTCTCGTATTATTTGTGATTCTCGTTGATAGAATCACCAAAGTTACAATTTTTACAATTTAATTTAACACACGGATCATTTCTAGAGTGAATTTTTAGGGCGAACAGGGCAAGGGTGCAAAGACCCCGAGTAGTTGAAAGATGATCAACATGGAGACGGATAAAATCCTCGAAGACTCCAATACCAATAGTCAGGTAACAAAAAAAAAACATCCAATATTAATTACTACCATGTATTATTTCATAATATTTAATTATTATCTATTTCTTCATTCCAGTAAATAATAAAATCATGAAAAAAATCTAAAGAAAAATATACATAAATACATATGCTCATAGATACATATATATACACATACACACACACGCACACACATACATACATACATACATACATACATACATACATACATACATACATGCATATACACACATACATATATGTATCTGCACATAAATATACATATATATTATTTATTAATAAGCATTTTTCTCTTTCTCTTATTTCCATTCTTTTTAAATTTCGTCCATTTTCTCCTCCATTTTCTCCATTGTCTTTATATTCATTGTCAATTTTCTATTTCATTGTAAAATATAAGTGAATAAATAAATAAATCGATTCACTAATAAGTTATTTTATCAATTATAAATTGTAGCAATAATTTATTTTTATTAATTTTCTATGGTTGGAATTTCAATTTGATTTTTTATTATTATACTATTGTAATCTGATAATTAACGATAAAATATATGAGGTTATGCTTGTGTAAAAATACAAACCTCTTACTCTCTTTAACTACGTGTAACGATGACGACATAATACGTTTTAGTTCATTGGTTGAACTAATTATGATTATTCAAATATATATCGTTAACCTTATCTTTAAACCTCCACCTCCCACTCAATCTCACTTCTCCACCAATTCGTCTTTCTTTCACTTCTTTCAATCTCATTTTCTCAGAAATGATCTATAGTAAATAATTTATCGCTTATCGAAAACACTTTAAAATTATTTATTTCCAAAACTAAAATATGAAAAAATGCTATCATTAACCTATATTTCACCTGTCGATATATTTAAATTATTATTTAATTTACATTCATTCTTGTGAATGAATAATTGCATCGATATTATTGATTGAAATTATATTATCTTTATATATAATATTTCATATGTAATAAGTAGTCTGATGGCTTTTTCCAACATAATCAATGTTTTAACTTTGTCTGTTTCATTTCTCAATCTTTCTCTCTTTCACTCATGTTATTCGTTATTCTTTCACGCTTCCTCTCAAAGAGCGCGCGCCTGCCCATACGTTTCAGCCTTTCCCGGGCCTGGTTATATTCTTCTTTTGCCCCTCCCGAACACAACCGCCATACAACGAGTCACGCTTGATGGTAAAAGCAAAGTAGGCCAAATATTGAAATCTGTAACTGTATGCAGCAGTAACAGTAGCAGCACCTTTTGCCTTTTCAAGGTGCTCCAATCATCATCAACATCAAACCATCGTCCTCTTTGCGGTGTTGAGATATAATCATATACTTGTTCTGTTACTTTGATCCCGGCCATCATTTTTTTTTCTCCCCTTTCACTTCCTTCTCTCGGTTCTTCTCAGTCGCCAATCAGGCAGACAGACGTCTGACACAAAAGATTATTAGTACGATGAACTTTTGCGAAATTGAACCGAGTGAATGACAATGTTAATGTTGACAGTCAATTATATTGTTGATGAAAAAATTTTTGTTGAAAATAACCGTTGAGATAACAATGAACTTTGTAAGATCAAAAATTAAAATACAATGTTTATAATACCGGCGCACCCTTATTGTTATATCCTGTAATATTAATGCATTTCACGAACAATTGTTGTCAACATGAAATTTCAATGTGCTTGTATTATTCATGTTTTATATTCAGGTGCAAAGTTGAAATATTTATGTTGAAAGCGTTAATATTATATTGGTTTTTGTGTTTGATATATTTAATAATTAGTTGATGGATTTATTTATTTATAATATAGTTTAAGTGTAATGATAATGGATTAATTGAGAGATGAGAATAGTTGGTTAATTAATTAATATTTTTATTTGTTGCAGTATCCAATGACGATATTGTATGATCCAAGTCGTAAAAAAGAGCCATCATCACAAACATTGGTTTTCACAAGTCAATTCACACAAGAAAGGGAAGTGTGCATGAAATATTTTGAGCGATGGAGTGAACCAGAGCAAGTTCATTTTGTTGAACAATTATTAGCACGTATGTGCCATTATCAACACGGTCACATCAACACCTTTCTCAAGCCAATGTTGCAGAGAGATTTTATATCACTTTTACCGAGTAAATAATTCCACAATATATTAATATAATAAATTTATCTTATGATGAATCACAAATGTATTTAATAAATATGATTAATTTGCTTTTAGTAATAACATTTATTTTTATATTTTGTAAATAAAATGAATTGATTGGATTAATTTATTTGTTTGTTTCGTTTGTATTGTAGAAAAAGGTTTAGATCATGTTGCCGAAAGCATTCTATCGTACTTAGATGCAGATTCTCTCTATTCTGCCGAACTTGTTTGTAAAGAATGGTACAGAGTAATAAGCGAAGGAATGCTTTGGAAAAAATTAATTGAACGTAAAGTACGAACAGATTCAGTTTGGCGTGGTCTTGCTGAACGACGTGGATGGTTAGTGTATATTTTTGATTTTTCTTTTCAATGTCTCGTTGTGACATGATAATACTGAGAAAATGAATTATTGTCTAACTAACATATCAACTATTAATATAATATATCAATAGTTAATGTGATATATTAAATATTGATAGAATGAATTAGTTGAAAATATTGGTTTTCTCAGTTTACGATTAAATTTAATAATTATTTAATAATAATATGTTATATATTACAGGATACAACATTTATTCAAACCTAGACCTGGTGAAAATCATCAAAATCATGGATTTTATCGAAATTTATTTCCAAAAATTGTCAAAGATATTGATAGTATTGATAACAATTGGCGGATGGGAAGGCATAAATTACAAAAAATTAATTGTCGTAGTGAAAATTCTAAAGGAGTTTATTGTTTGCAATATGATGATCAAAAAATCGTATCAGGATTGCGTGATAATACTATTAAAATATGGGACAGAAATACATTACAGTGTATTAAAGTATTGACGGGACATACGGGATCAGTTTTGTGTTTACAATATGATGATAAAGCAATTATATCGGGATCATCAGACAGTACAGTGCGAGTATGGGACGCAAACACTGGCGAAATGGTCAATACATTAATACATCATTGTGAAGCAGTTTTGCATTTAAGATTTAATAATGGAATGATGGTTACGTGCTCAAAGGTTAGTAAAAATTTCTAAATAAATAATTAACATAATAATAAAAATAAATAATTAATACAACGACATTCCATTTCAAATATTTAAATGACTTAAACAAGCTTCGTTTTTTTTTTGTTTTTAATATCAGGATCGTTCGATCGCTGTGTGGGATATGACATCACAAACAGAAATAGCGTTACGGCGAGTGTTGGTTGGACATCGTGCAGCGGTAAATGTTGTCGATTTTGATGAAAAATATATAGTGTCAGCTAGTGGTGATAGGACAATTAAAGTATGGAACACATCAAGTTGTGAATTTGTGCGAACGTTGAATGGTCATAAGCGTGGAATCGCGTGTTTGCAATATAGAGATCGCTTGGTGGTTAGTGGTAGTAGCGATAATACCATCAGATTATGGGACGTTGAATGTGGTGTGTGTTTACGCGTGCTTGAAGGACATGAGGAATTAGTACGGTGTATAAGATTTGACAGAAAGCACATTGTAAGCGGTGCTTATGATGGGTAAGAATTTTTTTTCAATTAATATATCATTGCAATTAAATTAGTGACAAAAAAAAATTATGTGGATTATTTGCTATTTTTTTTCTTTTTAGTAAAATAAAAGTCTGGGATTTGGTGGCTGCGTTAGATCCTCGTGCAGTTGCCAGTACACTGTGTCTTCGCACATTGGTGGTAAGATTTTTCTATAAATATCATTTAAATTATTTCAATTTATACTTATATGTGTTTTGTGTTTGTTTTCTTTCTTTTATTTATTTATTTAGGAACATACGGGTCGTGTATTTCGCCTTCAATTCGACGAGTTTCAAATAGTCTCATCGTCCCACGATGATACAATACTCATCTGGGACTTCCTTAATTGTAATGGAACGGAGAGTAATGTCAGTGGTGCGTCAGTTGTCGCCACCGCTGCTACTGCCACAACATCAAATAATCAATCAGACACCAGATCTCCCTCTCGTAAGCAATTTAATTGACAATAAAGATGTGATTGAAAAACATTTTATTTTAAGGTAGTAGAGTCGGTAAATGCCCTTCTAATCATTGAGAGCACAGAAAAACATATAATTTTAAAGAAGACATACATCATTTGTGAATAAAAAATTTTTGTTTTAATTTTCATTATCATAAGCAATTGAATTTTTCGAATTGATGTTTTTGTTTTTATTTATTAATGATTCAAAAAAATATTATGCTAGATTGGCTTTTTATTTATGTATGTATGTACAAATGTAAATTGTGAACAAAAATTAATTATTATAAAAAAAAAAAAGTACTACACGGTTTTTTTTCAAATTCTTCCTATTTTTTTTTTCTGCGTTGGTTTACGATTTTACCAGACTTTTATCATTTATAAAACTGAGTATTAAAAAGTGTGATCCATGAAGATCCGTTTTTGTATTTATATTGCAACTCAGTATTATTTAAAAAGAAAATTAAATGATAAATTGTATTAATATGACACAACTATGTTGTAATTTATTATTATTAAGTTATAAAGAGAATTTATCTTTGATAAATCTTTGAAAAGAAGTAATGACCCTACTACCTCAAACATTAATAATATATTTTATAATTATACGATACACATGAATATGATTATGAATATTATAAATTAATTAAAAATTTTTTCAGCATTCGAGTGACGTCGGAAAATCGATAAATTCCTTTATTGTGATACAACCGTGAGTACTAATAATTCGAAATTAACGAATAACATTTTTCTTTATTTGATTTTTTTATTTCATATTTTCACTGCATATTTATTTGTATATTTTAGAAAAGTGGTTATTAAGTGAAATTCAATTGTGTTCACGCCTGAGTTCACAAAGTACGAATACCCGTGTCCAGTAGAGAAACGAAAGAAAAATAGTGATGAGGAAAAAAGTGTGAGAGAAAACGAGAGAGAGTGATGAAGAAAAAATGGAAGATGTGCATGACTTAATGAAATTATTTTATTGGCAAATGAGCCAAAAAAATAATAACTATTAATGTCATATAGATGAAAGACATATTTGAAAAAATGAGTAACATAAGAAAAAAAAATTGTAAATTACTCACGAAATAATTATGTGGGGGTTATGTGTATGTGCTTGATGCACATTGTTTAGCAATGAACAATAACAATAATACGTTATTACATCCCATGGATGAAACGATTGTTGTTTGATTGGGGCGATATTTGGAATCTTCTACGCTCTATGACACGATAGAAGTTCATCATTTTCCTACTATTACTAAAAACAAAAATAAGAAACACAAACATCAACAATATTTAATATTCAATTAAAAGACTTGAAATGTTACTAAACTGGAGGAGTAATAATAGCGGAAATAAAATGAAAATTGGGCACGCTTTAGGGAGGCTGGATACACTTAATGAAATAATGAATGTATTATAGTAAATTAAAAATTTTCTATGTAATTAATTTATAGCGCGAAAATTTATAAAAATGTCGTTTGTTCAGAGTACTTATTCTATGTAAATGAAAACATTTTCAATTGTCAAACGAAAATTTGTATGAATGTTCAGTTGTGCATTTTCACCAGTTTATTTCTCGAGAAATATATTATTGGTGTATTAGCAACTATAAAAAAATATGGCTAATAACAGGTTTTGTATAAAAAAAATACCTTTTCAATAATTATTATGATTTTTGACACTGAAATGTAATAATTTAAATAAAAAATAAGTACGTTGAATGCTTCATTTGTACAGCCTTCGAAAAAAAAATACGAGGTATTGCTCAATTTATCCCGTCGCCCATTGATTAAAATGAAAAAAAAAACATACTTGTGTTACAAATATATCATGCCCAAATTTTTATATACATTATTTTTCATTGCAAAATATTAATCATACCGAAATCATAAGGCTGTGCAAATGCAAAATATACAATATTTTTAGTCAACTATGACAAATAAACATAAACAATAAATGGATTAGAATGAAAAGATGAAAGAAAATGATATATGATACGTGTAGCAAAGTAAATGTGTATTTATCAATAGTCATCCAAGAAATTAAAACTATGCGCGATATTGATGTTACTTTCTTATTTTTATTATTTCATAGCTAGTAGAAATTTATTACACATTTTGGAATGGTAATAATTGTTCCAAGTGACCCAATATTCCAAATTATATTCTTATTTATTGCAATGCAGATATAAGAAATTATGAATCGGCTATTATAACTGTAAACATAAGCGAGCAGGTGTAGCCATAAGTTGATATGTACTCTTTGAAATATAATGATCGAGACTAATTGATTTTTTTTTACATCACGTATTCCATTTATATTTAAACTAAATCTATTTCTAAGATAAAATGCAATTAGTGAGCATTTTAAATTTCCGCGCGATTTTATGCAGTCGGTAAATTACCGATATTCAAAGTTAACCTCAATTTGTGTAGAAATTATAATAATTTTTTTAGGTTGTGTTTTCCGTCTGGCTGATTTACATAACCTCTGATGAATCCTTCAGGCGACACCACTGATGGCGTCGCTCGAACGATCCTGTCGCGTTGTCGTTTCATTGACGGACCCTTTACCTATTTCACGTCAACGACGCGATTTTCGCGGATTTGAGGTACTTCAAATATTGTTTACGACGAGTTCACAATTGAAAATACGTTGGCGATGATCGCCGTGGCCGCAATAATATTCTACATTTTATTAATACAACTATTTTGTATTCGTTAATTATAATGTTGAAAATATTATTGTCAAAAAAGACGAGACATCCAATAATTTGGAACATATTCATTGTTAACATGATAAATAATAATGATAAGATATTAATATAAATTACACGTGATCATTTAGTAACAATTGAGTGTATTTTTGCGGTCATGTTGATTATTTTCTTAAAATTTAAAATTCAGAATTTATTTTATTATTAATTTCTTAACATGAGTTTACAGATTGAATATCATTCATGGGGATTTAATTAATTTGTATATGATTTTGCGATGAATTTATGATTTATTAATAAATTTTATATTTTTTCAGAATCAAAAATAAAACTAAGTTGGAATATTATGTCCAATATTCAGAAGTTGATGCCAACAATGCCGCCAGATACTCACAAAATATCACTAAAAATAATAGAAGCCATCAAGCAACATCCTGTACTTTATATCTCTGATGTTAAAGGAAGTGCAATTAAATTGCAAGAGTTTAGACAAAAAGTATGGCGAAAAATCTCCAACGAATTAGGATTAGATCGTAAGATTAATAAATATTATAAATAAAATAATATATTACGGATAAACGAGCATGCAAGTAGGTTAAGTGAGCAAAATGTTTATTTAAATTAATTTCAGCGGCTTGGGTGCGACTACGATGGAAAAATTTACGAGATACTTACTGTCGTATATTGAAATACAAAAATAAAACAGACAAGGGATCAAGAAGAAAAAAATGGGTTTTCGAAGATTATTTGAATTTTATAAAATTTCCGTTAGTATTTACATGAAAAACAAAGAAAATTCTCTCATGTGTTTTTTCAGTTGGTTGAAACAAATAAATGTATTTTTTCATTTCAGATATGAGCCAGACTATCAACCTCAGTGTGTGGAACTCAGTGACGAATATATTGAGGAAATAAACTCAACTGGCTTGAATTCAGATAATCTTTTAGACCAATTGGAGGATCATGGTGATGAGGATTACAGTGAATATTTAGAAGTATTGGAGGAAACAACAGCTGATCCAATTTTACCAGACGATGATCAACAGGACCAAATGTCTGTGGAATTATCAGATAATAATAATTGTCAAAAAACACAGCACGATATTGATGCTTATGCGCAACAAATACAATCGAAATATCGTAAAATACGTCCGAAAAAAGTTAAATACGACAATAATGATCAAAATAATATTGATGATACTGATGCGAATAATTATGGTATATTGAGTCCAAATTTTAAAATTGAACATCTTAAATTACCAACAAGTAATAATGTAACTGTAAATCCAATTTTAATTACAAATACTAATTCGCAACAATCAAGTTCAACAGTTGATCAAGAAATAACTACGGAAGAAATTACAGAGGAGACAAACGTTGATAATACATTTTTGCCGTTAGAAAAATCGAGTATAGAATTGTTTTTTAGTAGTATGTCACGATCAGTTAAATTACTGCCACCACAGGCTCAAGCTGAAATAAAAATGTCTGTGTGCCGAATTGTAACTGAAGCCGAAGTTAGATATTCAAAAATAATGTCCAAGAGAAATATTCAACGATTTATTGCGCCACCTGGAATGATACCAAAATTGATATTAATTCCTTGCAGCATGATTGACAATCCTGAAAGTAAATAATGTTGATAAATTTTGGACCAAAATTTCAAATAATGCTCTGGAAAGTTATGTAAATTCTTAAATTTTACAACAGATAAATTGGATAAAAAAACAATTGAACAGATTTTATTGTTTTATCCTTGAATCAGATGATTCTTTTTCTTTCATTTTTCGATCGAATAATATAAATAGAAATTCTTCCTTTAGTAAAAAAAAAAAAAAACAAATATTGTAAATATGATATTAACAATTAATTTAATGGCTAATATTGACCTTTATTAAATATAGTCGGGCAATATTTACATTTGTTATTTTTATCGTAATAACTATAGATAGGTATATAAAGTGTACTGATAAAATATCAAATAAAATTCACAAATATTTGTTTTTAATTATCCAATAGTTCATCAGATCACTCTATATTTATGTGCGTGAATGAACAAATGATTGTGGGTGTGTATATGTGTACAGTACCATTCATAATTTCTTTTTAATTTATAATTCCATTTTAAAAACAATTTAATTTGTTTATTCTTTGCTTCATCATTTGGCAACCATAATTCTTTACATAGATTAAAGATATTTCATTTATTCAATAATATATGTATAATATCGGATTTAAATTCAGTTCAGTCGATATCTGGAAGACAACTGAGCAGCATTTGAAATTCAGCTGAATTTTACAAAAACAAAAAAATAATTTACAGATTCGTTGGAATGATTTGTATATTGCGTTTCAGTATATAATATTGAAAACTTCGATGTTTTGTTTTTTGTTTTTTTTTTAAAAATACAGTTAATTAATTATC
Source organism: Microctonus hyperodae (assembly GCA_030347285.1). NCBI lineage: Eukaryota > Metazoa > Arthropoda > Insecta > Hymenoptera > Braconidae > Microctonus > Microctonus hyperodae. The sequence goes on from JAQQBR010000001.1 coordinate 11,025,529, forward strand.
ATTAGCGTAGAAAAGGAGTCTAAAAATTTTGATAAATGAGTGTGTATTTACTTGTAACATTAATTACGTTCAAAAAATAAAACTAAAAATAACAACGACAATTAAATAGATACACGAGCCAGTTGAATACAAAAAAAAAGAGCAAATATTGAATTGTTTAAATTCATTCTAAATTATTAACACGAGTATTTAGAAAATTATTTTTAAATACACTCTTAAAATTACAAATTGAAAAAATATTTTCATAGACGAAATTATTCAATTGTGAATAACATTGCACTCATTAATATCATATTCACTAATTTCTTATTTATTTATGTAACGTAATGTAACATAAATTTTTTTCTTGTGGCATTTTTTGATTTTATTCTTATTTTTCAACTGATAAAGATATATAGATATTCTGTTTTTTTTTTTAATTTTCTTTCATCTCGGGAGATTATTCACAGCCTTGTATCAAAATCATTCTTTTATTTTTCTTTAGTTATATTTTTCATTTTTAATCATTTATTAATTTCATTTATTTCATTTTATTTTTTTGTATATTAATTTTCTGTGTCAGAATACAGACACGCGTTCTCATTGTGTATAACTATTGAAAATGTCGAGAGCATTAGAATTATCTTCCGTTGATTCGATGTACATAAATTGTAAAAATTGTTGCGCGTCTAATTTGTTTTTAGTCGTGCAGTTATGTTGGCCGTGAACAATTTGTGTGAACGCGTGCACACGATTCAAGGACTTGGAAAGACTAGATAATTGCAAGAAAAATCGAGCGCAACGTCAGGGATTTTTTTATTATTTTTATTCTATGATGAGAGAGCAAGACCCAGTCGAGCCAATACCATTTCCTTACGTAATCGTGTGATTTCCCAATAGACATCATGAACTGTAATAAAATAAAAACGTCACAAATATATCTCAATACAAATTTTACCAGAATTTCAACATGGTATTAGTTGAGAAAAAAAGCTTAAATTAATAAATAAGTAATATGTTAAAATATTACCTGAACTTTTGACAAGTCCACGCTCTACATATCTTAAATAGTTGAGAAAATCACATACCGCAATTATCTGCAACGCAATTAAAAAATATGATATCAGTATGAAACAATTATTTTTTTTTATATATAAAAAATAAATGAAATTTTCTTCACTTACTCGATTGCGGCAAATTTGTGAGATACAATGCCAGCAATTCTCTTGATCCCCTAATCGCATTCGATAGTGACACTGTCGTGGGACTTCCAACAGTGCGCATTTTCTATGAAGAAAAAGGCAAAGAGAAAACGAAAAAAAAAAAAAAATTATTATTACATGGAAACAAAACACAATGAACAAACAATCATTGTCGTGAAATGAACTCACTTGGGAAAGGCAAGTTTCGACTTATCACTGATGGCCTCAATGAATACAGTTCCATCCAAAGCAGCTTGACGCACTTTACTTCCAAGCTCATTATTCGGAAAATCCAAACAAAGATCAATATCTTCGTGAAATACTCGTGCAACAAAGGGGTTACTTTTATCAACACACGGATTGCATTTCCACGTGAGAAATTCTGTATGAACACGTGGATCTACTTCAACACCAAAGTCTTTTATTTCTTTATCTTGATCCTTTTCACGACTGTTTTTTTCACCTTCTTTTTCCCACTGTTCTTTACTTCGATCATAATCACGTTTACCAAAGTGAATTTCACTTGGTAATGATGTTTTTTGTTCTTTTGTCGGCGATTCGGGTGGTGAATTCTCACGTCCATATTTAAGATTAAAATGCGACGGTGATCTACGATGTTTTTTGGCAAATAATCCAGATTGATTGTCGTCTGAGCATACTGATCGACAACGTGTGTCGATTTGCGGATGTAAATGTGGATTTGGATGCGCTGGCGTTGAAGTTAGTACGAGGGTTTTTAATGCTGCTACTTCAGCCGCCAATACTTCCGTTTTCATTCTACTCTCCTCCAATAAACGCTCAGCAGTTGCTTGACGTGTATTTGCAACTCGTACCATATTATGTGCTTCCTTAAAATACAATAAAAATAAATAAATTAAATATAAATAACGTACAATTAATTCTTTCATGCAATGATAATAATTAATTTTTACCTGAAATAAACTGGCTGTAAGTTCCTCGAGTTCAGTCTCAACATCTTGCCTAAACCGTGACAATCGCGTGACTTCTTCGTCCTTCAGTTTGAGTTCCTCGTGTGCTCTCTTGAGTTCATCTTGTAGCTTGGTAATTGCATGTTCTTTCACCTCAGCGACGGCTTTGTCCCAATGAAGAGTTATTGGCGATGATGGTTCTGCTTCCTCAATTAATCTCGTTGGACATGCGACGTCTACTGTACCACTTGCTTCAATCTAATATACATCAAACAATAAAATAACTCGTTTATTCATTTGAATAATTAATTCATTTTTCATTTTATAATTATTCATAATTTACGTCAATTTGTGATTCGAGCATTTCAGTCGTTGGCGCAACTTTTTGTGGTGAATTCGACTCTGATATTTTTGAACTTTGTTCTGGAATATTTTTTGTAATCGTATTCAACATCAAGTCAGTTGGCCTTTTAAACGATGGAATTCCCATGCCGCTCCCATTAATTTCAACGGTATTTATTTCACTAAAAGTTTTTCTCGAAATATTTTTCACCAGTTCCTCATGTTTGCCCATGGCAATGTGTGACATTGATGAATTCTCCATATAACTACACACACTGCTATTCTTTCCGGAACTGTTAAATCAACAAAATATATAATTACATCATTAAAAAATCGTTAAAAATAATAGACAACAATAAATTGATATTATTTTATTACGGATATAAATATAAAATAAATATTAAGAGGTCACACCTTTCTGTACTAAATTTCCCATCGTCGTCATCAAATAAACTCGTTGGTTCGTTATCATCGTCCTCGTGCTTTGTCGAATATCCAAATAAATCTGTAGCTGCACGTGCTAAATCAGACTTTAATATTGGATGAGGTGGATGCAATGAGACACCAGCGCAATCCGCTTCATCAGCATACAATTCATCCTCATCTGTTGTATACTCCTCATCACCAGTTGTGCCAGTGCTACCAGCACGTCTGTGTTTTGTTGTCAATGGACGATATGCATATTCACTGCCACCAGTTGCTGAATCACTCGAGTCCATTGAATTTGGTTGTTGTTGTTCAACTGCTTTCATTATTATAGAATTTATTACAATAAAACTTCTCTCCTCACTATTTTCACACCTATTTTCTCTCCACCTTTCTGGAATATATTTCCTGTAACAATATAAAAATAATTTTGTTTCATTTAATAATTTATTCATCTGAATTTTATATATAAAATAAAAAATAATTATTCATTCGATGAAATATACAAATTATATTATGTTTATGTGTATTATTTTTTTTTTTTATTATATTTGTAGCTATTATCAATTGTACATATTTTACTATTTATTTAAATAATACCAAACACATTTGCACTCTGGTCATTCATTATAAAGTGTTTGAAATTCACAATAACCATCTCTATTTACAAATTATATTTCATTCTCTGATACATCATGTCATTTAAAATATCTTTCATATTCCCTCTCTTAATTCAAATTTCCTTTATATAATCTACCATTATTATCTCTCATATCATTGCCATTGTACGTCGACTATGATGTAACCAACCAAGTATAAAAGAAGAAAAAAAAAAATAAAATAAAACAATTGTTAAAGAGCGAGAGAAAAATATCCATAACAAGAAAAATATAATTACACTTGAAAATTATTCAGTAAGGAAATATAATACAGACTAATACAATACCAACGTGGGAAATTTAATTCACTTGTAATGTCATGAAACAATATAAAAATTATTTATATACACCCTAATAAAGTAAATTATTCTAATTAATATTTCAATTCATGATATTCTAATCAAAAATAAAAAAAAAAAAAAATCTTATTTAACATTTTTGATAGTAAAATAAAGCGAGGAAAAAATTCATTACGAAGATCAAAGGCACAGGGTCATTATAAACATAGACACATATACATCTACACATACATATATATCTACATGTAATCTTGTGGAGATGAGTGTAGAGTGGTACGAGTGGCACTGACTTGAATAGCACTTGTCAGAAAGCAAAAGAGTGATATAAAAAAAAAAAAAGTACATCAGCATTAAAATAGCGTATCTTTTATACACATATGTACATACTGCACATACATACACATTTTAAACTATGTACAATTGTCGACAAATCTTACACAAGTTAAAATAACACATATATTATACACACATAAATATACACACAAGTACTTTTATTTATTCACAATACATATTAAAGATATATATGCATGTATATATTAATTCATTGAATGTGACAAAAGTATATGTGTAATTTTATATTTGTATTGATGATATCCACCAACGCATGCACACACACACACATACATGTACTCTCTCGACCTCAATTTATCGCGAATAATCGCAATTGAATAGTTTAGATTATTGTGTGAGCGCAATAGCCCGTTATAATAGTTGTATGGTACCCAAAGTATTCAAATATGTATGTATATGAATGAATGTTATGTATAATATGAATATGTATATTTTATTGACAATTAAATTTGTATGTATACATAATTTCATTTGCTTTCACCTCAGTTGATTGCAATTAATTATTATAAATGAACTTATTTATGTTTTATGTATGTATAAAATTCTTTTTTATGTAGTTTTTGTTTTTCAGGTGGTACATCATATGGAAGGAAAAGGAAAAAAAAAAAAGAATTATATATAGTGTGTATATATTTGTATGATATTATGATTTATGTATTGGATGTAGAAAGACAGGTTTTGCCTTTGGATATATATACTTTTTTATTTATTTATTTATTTATATTTTTTTTTTAAATCATCCTGACAATTGGAAAGTTTTACGACTATGTAACGAATATTATTTATGATTCATATAGTTGATGAATATGTGTAATTTAATGCATGAATATACATACTTTATATTTGAATGTATTTTTTTATTATTTTTTTTTGTTTAATAATTTGTTTTATGTAGACACGTTGTGAATAGATATTAAAATCGATGACATCATGTGAATTCATAAGTAATATAATAATATTTTGGAGACGTGAATTTTTCGCGTATATTGTTATGTAGATAAAAATTTATATTTTATTTGTGAATATAAATTTATCATTTATATTATTTTCAATGTGGCTGAGTTTCGTATAGTGAGAAGCCAAGTAAACAAAAATTAAATATTAAAATAGAATGAATTAAAAATAAATTTAACCAACAAAGTAAAATATATTATTAATTTACTTGCACTACTTAAAATAGAATTTATCGACTGACTGCGCTGTATTTTATTTTTATTCCCCTACAGAATTATTAATTTATTTGGTATATTTAAATAAAATTAAAATTCCAGCATGAAATTAATATCATTATAATTGACACTTTCACATTTTATTTTTACTGTGATTAATAAACTATTATCATAATCTTCTTACTATCAAGATTATAAATACATTAAATATAGAATGATAAAAAATTCATAATAAACACACTGCTATTTATTCTCTCATTTATCCATTTATTTATTTATTTATAATATGCATTAGACAACGATGATATTACCTGTTAAATGTCACACTAGTTTCACCCGTTGTACAGAAAAAAAATAGTAAAAATAAAAATTTATATGCTGTTAAGCTGGACGTTTTTAGGTCAACACACAAATGGAAATGCTTCCACCAAGTTTGTACACATAGGTACAAAAATATATACGTATAAATATAATCACATATTCACACAAACACACATTGCATATTGCTGTCATTGAAAATATTGTACATATTGCATTTGGAATATGCGAAGACAAATGTAAGCGTGAATGAATGTATAAATGAAAACAGAATTTGAATACGAGGACATGTAAAAAAAGAAAACAATAAAGAGATGGAAAAAAATAAAAAATAGTAAATAATAACGATATAACCAACTTGATTGTTTGATGGAAACTGAGTGGGATCTCAGAAAAGACTACACAACATTATCCCCCACTTTTCCATTCATTTTCTTTCTCTATATAAATTTTTTTCCTTCTCTCACATTATATCCGCTTTACAATTCTCTCTATCAAACTTTCAATCTTGCTCTTTTGTTCCATTTTTATTTCTTTTGCTCTCGCACACTTTATATTTTTATCGTTCAACTGTATTGGTTCTGTTTATGTATAATATTTTTTTTTTTTATTAATAATCGTTATACTTTGCTGTTGGAAATTTATAAGAAATAATTATCGATACTTTATTTATCACATTGGTATTATTTTATTCTTTGATATTTATAATTGTGTTGTGGGAGACGAATTGGATGTTATAGCTAATAATTTACTTCAATATAAATCTTTGCCAGACTTATTGAGGCTAAATTTATACGATGATGTTATACATGACAAAGGAATATTTTAAACTACGCTAGACATATTTATTTTTGCAACTTGTAATGTAATATAGACGAATTGAGTTTGTGAATAAAATGCCTTTATTTATTTCTGATGAATTTAATTATTTACAGGCATTTTATTATATCTCTGAGCTAAATAGTATTAAGTTATAAGGGGAAACTTGTGGACTTGATACCATTTTTTAATTTTTATGTTAATAATTATTTATTATCAATTAATCATTCAACTTTCTATTTAATAACTCTCGCATTATTTTTATTGTAATTTTCAGTCGTTTCTAACAGAATATTGCACTATCTTAGTTAATATTTCTTCATGGATAAATAAACTAGAGTTAATTATTTTTTTAGTGGATAAAGAATATAAAAAAAATTATAATTATGAACATTCAAGTTGAAAATATTTATAAAATAAATGGATATTTAATGATTCTTGATTTTCAAGGTTTACCCACGACTAAAAATAACGGTGTGAAATATTTTATTACGATATTTTCATTTTTACTATTTATAAAAATGAACTTGAAAAAAAAATATACGTTAATTATTTTTTTATTACACAATAAATTTTTCCATGTAATTCTATTGAATACCATCGATATATTTACAATAACTTAGGTCATAAAAAAAAAATATACACGTCTTATGTTCTCATAAATAAATTGTTGATTAAAACAACTTATAGAATGTTCGGGATGGAAGCATTTAATTGCATTTAGAGAACATAAATTAATCCAATTGTATAGTCTTGTGTAGATAATTCCTGGTAAATTGGCTTCAATTTACTAAAAATAAAAATTTATTATCATTCATCATTGGATGAAATTTCATCCAATGAAAAATGTAATTGGACATTGTTACATAATGAAAAAATTTTACTATTCACGTTATGAATGTCATGATAATAAATTAAATAAAAATAATAAAATCATACAGAAAAAACAAAGAAAAATAATAACAAAATTTTTTTAACTACAACAATTAATTTTATCATCATTTAATAATATTGAATATTTATTCGAAACAAAATTAATTTATTTACTGTAGTGCTAGCAAATTTATTTTCCACTACTAAATTCTGTACTTCATAAAATTTCATTTTCTATTATATTTTGTGTTTATGTATATTATATAGATATATAATTAATTAATGAAGAGAGTCCGTGAGAAAATGTGTCAAAAAAATATGAATTGTCTCACCCACAAGACTCTTTACTACAAACTACAACCATCAAAAACACAAAGTTTTGATCTTCGTGGGGTTCACGAGGTCCCACGCGATCAAGAACTCGTCCTACCGGTTCTGTAAATTCTTCAACCGGTTGGTGGCGGATATTCTCAAGTCGAACTTGCAGCATAATACATATATATAACATATCCATATGTATATATCTAAAGACAAGTGTGTGTTCCCTCATATACAAACCCTCTCTCGCACTACTATGTGTTTATTATATATCTCCTGTCTGTTTTGTATCTAGATATGTACAAGAATTTCCTGGTAAAATTTATTGATGTACATAAACATTCTCCTGACCTTTCATATGGAATTTACCAACCATTTTTATTCGCTTATAATATTTGTTTATTTTTTTCCTTCAATCCAGCTGTTAATGTTTGCAATTAATTTCATTCTATTTCTCCAAGGTTATGACGGTCAAGTTTACAATTCAGGAAAAAGAAACCTTAAAATATATATTCTTTATCCCATTGTCACGAAACACTTTTCATTTAATAATTTAATTTAATTTCATACTATCAACTCTTGTTTATTTTTTTCTTCTTCATTATCAATTTAATTAACTGATAAAATTTCCATTTATTACAATATTCTTTTTCATACCTTAAACAATAAATAAATACGTAGATAAACAAATAAATAATACTTCCTAGTATTATTTAAAAATTTAACTAATATTATTATTTCTTGATTTAAAACACAGAGATTTTAAATTTCTTCATTTATTTTATTTTTTTAATTTTTTATATTATACTATTTATTCTTTGCCTTTGTTCCCACATATATACAACTGACTATACATGTAGATCCATATAATAGCACATATATAAGTGTATATATAAGATTCCTTCATTATCACCAACACACTACAGTTGTAGTCAGCTATTACTTCAGGTGTTTGCAACTTGAAGGCAATGGAAAGGTGAATTCATATGAGAATACATACAGAATTATTCGGTCGTTGTTTACTACTATGTATACTGCATATATACTATGTATCAAGTAGTAGAATAGCTTCAAGTATAACGGTACAATACGAATTTTATTTTCCTCACTCTCTTTATTTTATTCACACCCATACACAAACCAACAATAACAAACGTTATCTTTGGTATCTCCTTTCGCAATAAACTATATCTGCATGTCTATACTAAAATGCAGTTGTATATAAATAAAAAAAAGTCAACTTATTTCAAAATAACAATAAATAAAAAATTCTAATAGTAATTATATACTTTAAATAACAAAAAAAAAAAAAGATTCATTATTAATTTTTTATTGTTATATTGCTCTTGGTTTTAAGATTAAAAAGATAAATTTTGTATATAGATAAATAATACAATTATATATACACTGTTGTATTTATAATTGTTGTATATATGACTTTAATTATTTATTTAACGTAAGAAATATTCCAAGTATTATCCCACTGATTGTATACCATTTCAAGGATAAAAAAAAATTATTAACTAAACATGTTTGTAATAATAATAATACTTTACGTTGAAACTGATATGGTTTTATTGTTGATTATTTTTATTTGTGGGTTGTTGTATATTTATTGTAATTTATTATGTATTTTTTATTTGGATATGTAAATTAATAATTAATAAATAGATGAAATTGAGATTAGAGTGAATCGCTGGAAAATAATAATAGAAAATAAATGAAATTTAAATAAACAAATAATAGATGTGTATATACAAGTGCGGTTTATTTGAGTGTGTAGAGTGAAAGTCGTTGATTATATACTCGTGTTACTTCGTACCAGTTTAATATATGTATAATACACACATATACATGTATGAATTTTTTTTTATATACATATTTATATGTATTCGTATGTAAAAGAATTGCCATTCACACGTTTGCGTGAGAATTTGCGTACTCATTCGTGCAAGGACAGGATGTACGTCGCATACCTCATGCGGTTTTCATTTTTTATATATTTAATGTTGGTATTAAATATTAAATAAATAAAGATTGATTAATTTTATCATAAATAATAACATTTGTTTATAGTAATGAATTATTATTGACTGATCGATAATGTTTTAATGTCAATAATATATATTATTATAAAAATAAAAAATAATTTGAATACATTTGTGGATAAAATTTTTAATCAATCATTTTTTGCATGAATGAAAAAAAAATGTAAAATATCAATTATGTTGTATTGAATTTTTTAAATTGAATAATTTTTTTTTTTATTCTTAATTTACTTGTTACTCTTCACTTTTTTTCCCCGTTAATTATCAAAACAATTTTTAATCAACCAAAATATTGAATTATTCTGTGATAACATTTTGACATGCACGCACGCACGTACATAAATATAAATTCAAACATATGCATATAGCATAATTTATATCTTCATTTTATTTTATAATGAAACGTGACAGTATTGCTTAAATAAAAAAAAATTGATATTGAACATTTCACAAGTAAACATTTCATGCATTTAAAATATTAAGCGTTGACCAATATTATTTATTTAATGAGAAAAAATAAATAAAGCAGCAAAAGTGGACTCTACTTAAAACTACATCATGCAAAATAACTTAACAAAAATATCTCAAGATACACATACATAAATTGAAACAAAAACAATAAATTAAATTACACAATGATGAACTCAAATGAAAAATCCTGTGAAATTATAATTTTATTTTTGATGGGAAAAATAGGTGAATTATAATAATTATATTCAAGATTTATAGAAATTGTGTATGTATACATGAATAAAGAGTTTAAATTTCAATTTACATATGTATACAATATCGAATGAATAATAAAATAATATGGGAATTTGTGGTCTGGAGCTTGCATTTCACCCACGATCGATGCACCGGATTTTGTGTTACTGGGAGAGAATTAAAAAAATAATTTTACCTTATCACGTCTTAAGAATGCAGCCGTTGACATTTATAACACAATCATATATATTATATAAATATATAAATACATATATATTCAAGTATATAATTGTCATTGACGTTGATTATCTCATCTCTATTGCTGATGCATCTTCAGTATATCAGTGTAGCACTCACATAAACATATTAATTATTTATTATTTTCTCAACTATCGAAAAATATTTCGACACTACTAACGAACGATATGCTAAATTGCAATACAGTTTATTTATTTATATAGATTGTATATATGTATTTAAATACAAAGAGCATTGAAAATAATGATAAAACAATACTCAACACACGATGACTGTGTGTGAGATACTGACCAGAGAACAAACGACGAGTTTAGCTTTAGATTTCGCCAGTTTCCTGATACATAAATGTGTATAAATATACATCATGTACAGGAGTATACACATATGTAACAAGTAGTTATGAATGTGTATGCGTGGTATGCTCTTGTCACATATACATACATGAATTTACATGTGAAAAGGAAATTTTTAAAGCCACACAGCGGTGTACTAGTGAAGTATGTTAACAATTTGAGGTTATGTATCTGTTGATATCGCAGTTTTTGTTAAAGTCGCACGATGTTTCAGGATAAAGTGGTCTTTTTTTTAGTGGAATTAATTGAAGTATAAAGAGAATTAAGTAATGAATTTGTTTATTTGTTTGTGTATAATTGACGATTGTCAGAGAGGTTATGTCAACTTTATATTTGTATCGATATTTGTGTGAAACCACTTTTGTCCCACTGTGGATCACTCAGTGTATTATATTGGTGTTTGTATCGATACACTAAAAATATTAAATTAAATATTGTTTATTTGTTCTTTTCTTTTCTCTTACAAGTTAAAAGTAGTTATTTGATCACAAGATAATTTAAAAAAATTCTATTTTGTTGAAGATAAATATATATTATTGAGATCGTTTAATTTTTAGGTGCTTTCTTGTCATGAGGGTAAGAATTTCAAGTTATTTTATTTTGTTGTATGGCTATTTTTTTTATCAAAATCAAACAATTATAACCTTTGTTATATTATTACAAAGAATATCAAAATTTTATTTTCAGGGGAAAATATTATTTCACAGTAAAAAAGTATTCGATAATTTTTTACTTGTATAGGAAGAGCCTCTGGCTAATAAAATTTGACGCCATTATGAAATTCGAAATTTGGCGGTGAATTATTGACGGAACACTATTGGCGGAAAATTAATGGCGGAAAGTATTTGGCGGGAATGCGCATAAGTAACTGGTGACGCACCCTAGTGTTGGAGTCGAGAAACGGTTTCATTGCCTAATTCACGGTCCAGTATGAGCAAGTGTACAGTGTTAGTGTGAAAAGTGTACAGTGTAGTGTGAATATAATTAATTTTCCTCCAATAACTAATGGCAATTTATTCAATAATTGAATAAAGAATGAACAAGAGCTTGTCGGGTTGCAGCTTCAACGAGCCATATGTGAGTACCACAATGAAATATTATTAGAATAATTCATAATTAAGAAAATTCGTTGTTGCGATTTGCTCATGTAAAGTATTCAACTATATGCATATAAAATAGTACCAAATCTGATGAATTCTGAAACAAAGCTGATGAATTCATGAAAAAACATATATTAGCAATTTATTTTACTGTAGCAAGATTGAAATTTTTCTCGATTGGGAAAAAGCCAAATTGAATGACGTCATCTTTCTCAATTTATCTACAATAATTCATCATCGCTTTTGCATATTTTGAGATATGAATACATTCAAATTTCGATGAAAAAGACTACTTAGATCAGTAACATTTGGCGGTAATCTCATTTATTGCTGCGCCATCTTATGTTCTTGTTCTTTTTCATATGTTGGACATTGGAATTGAGGTTAGATAATATAGAATTACAGGAATAAAATTTATTCAACTGCTAGTTGGTAAAAAAGAATTTACTTTTACCGACTAAAAATAAGATGTATTACATCATGTGTGTTAGTCCAGTTTTGACACAGTATTAAATTTTTTGAATTGTTGTGTAATGTAATCATGTAGTGTGGAAGTGATGAGATGAGTGGATTTAGAAGAATTGAAATGAAATAAGGATCCTAGTCAAAGCTAGTAAGTGAAAATATGATTAATTTTACTATAAATTTAATAACTTTTTCATCAGACTCAAATTTATTTACATCATTGTTTATATATAATACATGTTTGAATAAAGTATTTAACTTTCATTTATAGGTTATGATTTTGGTCATTTTTCGAATGAAAATGTGATGGATGTAGGAGAATTATTTAAGTATGAAAAAGAATGATAAGAACTGTTGAAAATTATAAAATTAATAATATGGTAAGTTCATTTTTATTCTCACTTATTTTTTTATTTTAAAATGTGAGTAAAATAAATTTATATAGTTCGTATTTATTTATTTATTTATTTATTTATTTATTTACAGGAGGCAAGCTTCGAAGAAATATAAACACAGTAAAAGAAGTTTGGGAAATTTGTACAATTATGAAGAAAAAAGATTAACCTGTACTTAAAAATAAGTTAGAGTATAAATTATAGGGTGGAGCTTGTTACAGTTTAAGTAAAACTAAATCTACAAACAATTATTCATAATAAAGTATATTTGTAAGTCGATTAAATTTTATACATCTATTTTACATTCTGGTATAATATCGAACTTAATTTTATTATGAATTATTAATTTGCAAACATTTTTCGCAGGTAATGAAACAAATTAGCTCGAAAGTTCTTACAATTCTTTTCAATTAAACATGTCTCAATCACAATATTATATTCCATAAAGGATTATGAAAAAGTTTTTATATTATTCAATGAGACAATGAATTTTCAATGAGACAATGAAATCTCTGTTGAAAACTCAACTGTTTATGCAGTCATTAAAAATTAGGAAAAGAATTAAAAATTAAAAAAAGTAAGTTGCTTCATTTATATCAAAATTTTATTTTTCTTCAATTTCTCTCAACATCAATCACAATATCAACGATTAATTACTATTATTTTTTTCCTCAGATTTTCTCTAATTCATTAGAATTTATTTTAGAAATTTTAATAAATGAGTAACGAAATTAATTACAAAACAAAATTGTAGAAATTGCAAAAATACATATTGAATTAATTCGTTAATATTATCTAATAAAAATTGATTCTCAATTTTTCAAATAACTATTATAAAATAGACAAAAGTATAAAATAGATTGTGATTATCAAGAAACCTTGTTAATCTCACGAAAGTTGTATATTTTATTTTTTTGACGAGAATGAGAAAATCAAATCAATTGAAAACTCATTCATAAATTTGTTGGTTTTACTAACTAAAACCACAAACCGTTCATAAATACGAATTTCGCCAACAAAATACAACACAACAGACATAAAAATACACGAATGTATTATAATCAATTGACGCACTGAGGCGGGTACTTGAAGCGTGCAGTAAAATAAATACATATCATAAAATTCAACCATACAATTCACTAACGTTATCAATCTACGTGTATAATCATATTTTACTCTTCACATAAAATTGCCAATGAATACTACAAAGTTAACAATAGTAAACACCATAAATAATAAATTCACGGTATATTTGTGTATAGTATCATACATACATGCAGTTGCAAATTGCAAGTGAGAGTTTGGTAACCATCAATTATTTTATTGTGTATGGTTGAAGTAGTAGTGGCAGAAGTGCTAAAACGTCCCTCAAAAACCAAGGTAGACGTTAAATTAAAATAAACTTAAATATAGATGAATAACGCCTAAGGTTGTTTATATCCATGTATACATACACACATATATATTTGTGTTTGAGTCGTCTTTTCTGGCTGGCACTCGTCGACGTGGTGGATACTGCTGTGTAATCAACACCACTGTATGATGCTCTGGTCATTTTTTAATATAATAAGCCCCTACGAGTAGAGAAAACACAATGCTCGCTAACACTCCGCCTTTCGCACCTTTCTATTATTTTTATTTTATTTTTTTCACATTCGTTCATTCGTTGTTTTTGAGCACAATTTATTTCATGTATGAAAAGTCGTTGAAATATTTCTTTACGAGCTCAGACACCCGTTGTTTTAGGTCCTAAATTTTTAGACTGCATGGAGTATATGTCTTTATCTTATGGCTATTATAAATAATGTCTCTATAGTTGTCTTGTGTCGGTGGGAATAATATTATTGACGAGTCATTGATAATAAGGATTTCGAATGAATCTTTATTTATTTGTGACATTATTTTTGTACTGTACAAATTCACATACGGTTTTAAATATATAAAATGTGTAAATATAAGTACACGAAAAAATAAAAGAAGCAAAATATCAGTGAATGAATCAATGAAACAGTTGAAAAAAAAAAATTCATTTTGATCTAACTGCTCGCATTTGGCCAAACTGCAGCTTTATCGATTCCACAAATTAGCATTCGAAGCGAGAATCTTTTTTCCCCGATCTTTCGTCCATTATTATACACAGAGGCGTGCAACCTCAATGAACTACTCACCGCCTGTGAAAAAAAAATGCCGACCAAATCCTTCTTATATACAAAAAATAAAAATATATTTTACTTGCTTCTTCATGTATATTTTCATTTTGCTTCTGAAAAACGCATTGAGATTTATTTCGGATAACGGATTCTTAGCATTTATAAGTAGGTATCTATATACTTGAACCGATACATTTATTTTGCGAGAGGTACAAAAAATATTAAATAAAAGATATAATAAAAAATATAGAGTGGAGAAAGAAAAAAGAAAAAATTTCGTCTCACACGCTACCAGCACGTGGCCATATTTTATCATAACGCGCCCAGGTTTGGCGTGGGCGTGAACTGAATAATTTTTTTCTGAAGGTGCGAGAGAAAGTCGTATATCAGTGGCCAATTACTGGGTATATACCGTCGAATTATCGACAAAACAAGGGCAAAATGATGCGTGAATAAGCGTCCATATATTTACTACTATACATACATGCATACATATTTTATAATATATACATATACGAAAGAGGAAGCCGACAATGTGCGTTAAACTAAAACCATCTGCATTGGTGCGAGTGATGTGTGCGGCTCCTGCGGGGGTGATTCACAAATTTGGGAGGATTTGAAGCCGCCGTCATTAACTATTGTCGTACCCCAGCGGCATTTCTTCAAATTCATACACTAAATGGACAGGAGATTAGTCTCTTTGAACATTAATAAATATATTTATTATGAGAAGAAGACAATTTTTATTCATTGACGATGCGAACGCGATTGTGCTTGAAGCTAAAATAATTTAGTCGGCGTTTTATCTATCATTATATTAAAATAATGTTGGAATAAGAATAGATTTTTTGGAGGGATCATTAACCTTTGTATCAAAATAAATTAGGTTTTTTTTATGTATTATATATTAAAGAAAAAAAAAATTCTTTTCGTTTATTTAGTATATTTTAGAATATTATTAATTATATAACAGATGTATTTTTGAAAATGAATTGGAATTATATTCCATGATGTGTGTGGTTAAAATGATAAGTATTAATTATATTTTAAAGATGTTTCCATTTTTTTTTTCGGGGTCATTTGATAAATTTAATCTATAAACTGAAAATCTTTTACGCATTTCTACAAAAATAGTAGTTTTTATTCCGATAACATTAATTTTTACCTGTGGGTATTTTTATACAAAACAAAGTTACAATAATAAGTGTACTCTATTGCGCATTAGAATTTGATAACGATTATTTTTAACTATTTAGCCATGAGTAATAATTTTTGAGCGGTTTCATTGTTAATATGCTTTGGAAATAAAATTTTATTGTGTAATATTAGCTTCGCGGTGAATATGAGGTGTCCATAAATGATCTCTAGAAATGAATTTGGGTTGACACTTGTGTTTGTTTAATGTTTTTTGAGATATCAACTGAAAGTCATTAAAAAATATGGAATATATTATTTTATAACTCATGGTTTTTTTCCTTGATATTTTGTAATGAGAGAGATATTGAAGAAACTTAAACATAGAAAAATATAAATCGAACATGCCTTGTGGAACAATTCAATTGATATTTAATTGGATAAAAATTACGATAAGATTATTTTTATCATTTTTTCCCCTTCTTATTATTGAAGATTAATATAAAAATGACGACAAACTAAATTGATGAACCAATAAGTAGTAATAGCCGTTAACTACCTGACACGAATTCTTCACAGATATATTTGAAAAAATTATTCATGTGAATATACTTTTAATTTTCAAGTGAAAATGGCGATTCAAAGAGTTTTAATATTTGCGATTATCTTCATTATTTCTACGTTTACATCTTTCTATACTACAAACGCCGAAATTGATAATGATACAAAAAATACTATCGATAAGGTAAATAAAATTATCCTATAATTTTTATAATTTTATGCACAAGGCAAATATCACAAATTTTAAATTCACAATATTTTAAATAATTTTATTTTCTGTATTCTCAATTCATTAATATTTTCTTCATTACAGATAGTTGGACTCTGGTATTTTGTTGCTGAACTTAATATCGAGCCTTCTGTTCCTATAGTCGAGTGTCGTACATTGAATATACAAAGGATAACGCAGAATCATTTGAATATGTCATCTCGTTCCATGTTCGATACAGAATATAAAGTTTATAATTGGAAGGCACAAATTATTAAAAATAAATTATACAATCTCAAAACGCAAGATGGTGATGCTATTCGTAAGTCTGAAATTCAAATTCAAATTTTTTTATTACATCGCAAAAAAAATCAATACTTGTCTATTTTTTTTTTCTAATTTTTCTTTATATTTTTTTCTTGCAGCGGAAATTGATCAGCTTGATATAGTTGAAGATGATAATTTTCTGGTTTTAAATAATAATAAAGACGCGCAAGTTTATTCAATTTACAGTCGAACTCCAAATATAACTGAGGAATCATTGAGAACATATAAAACTACAGCCAGTATAGAACAGCTCTATGTACATTATGCTGATCACAGAAATTGCGCTCACCGAAGTCTTGCTCAGTGGAAATTCGATTTAGTAATATTTAAACAAATTATTTTATATTTAATTATCATTTTAATTTATAAATTTTATTAATAACAAAAAAATAAAATTTAATTAATAAAAAATAAGTATTAACATTGTTAATACTTATTTTTCTTGACATTTATACATACGATTTTTTTTTATTTTCAAGAATGAAATTTATCACATGACTGGAACGTGGTATAACGTACTTGGAATATGTCCACAAGTATTGTCTTATGAGAGTTCATGTGCACACATGAATGTAACGAAAGCATCAGATGATTTTATATCAATAAAAACGTACAAAGAGCATGGTGCAATCAAGTATATGCGAAATTGGATGGCAAAAATATTTTATTCTGACTTGTATGAAATGAATTCGAAACTTTTAAATCGTATGAACAATATTTCAATATTATTTTGTTTATTTGTGGTGTGAATTAAATGATTAATAATTTTTATTATTTATTTTTGTATTTTTAGCGCCTTCATATACAGTTGCATATTATAATAATAAAGAGGAACTATTTTTACATAGTAAAATGCATCCTGCTTGTGATGCTATATGGAGTCGCACCAAATTTCTGTCAGATGAATCATACGAAATATATAGAAAAATAGCCGAAAAAAAAGGTTGGGTTATCCGGCATATAGGACATTTTTTTTGTTAATAACTCATCAACAATTTCAAACAAATTTGTATAAAAAATATGAAATGTAATTATTGATAATGTAAAATATATCCATAGTTCGAAAAATATTCGCATTAAAAATATCTTTGTTTAACATTATCTATAAAAAAAAAAAAGTTGTGCTTTGGAAAAAATAAATAAATGTTGCAATATCTTGAGCATATCATCAATTAATTTAGCCAGTCTCATACATAAATAAATCACTCTAAATTATAATTATTTAATTAACAAAAATGACTATAAAATTATGTATATCTTTTAATTTTTTTCGTATTCCATTAATTAAAATTAATAAAATTTTGTCCAATTCTTTATCGCATTCGTTTGTGCGTTTTTACATTAAAAATATGTTCTCTTATCACTATAGATAAATGAACATTAATTAATTTTCATAATTATAATAATTCATATTTCATTTCTTTCAAATATAATTTTCTTCCATCGATTGCAAATTTTATTCAATTTTTCACTTTGCCCCAGACAATCTTTTCCCCTTTATACATATATACATATACATAATATATTGTGTCGGATCTGGTCAAAATATACACAGTGAACACGAGTTTTGGGTGAGGTTGCGCGTTCACCAAAACCAGTTGTAAACGACCGATTGTATTTAGATATCGCGGCAATGGTCTCTCAAAAGATATATACATGTATATATAGTCTGCCGTTATTTTATTCTTTGCCACGTCAAAGTGGCCCCGCGTACGCGTCAATATATATACAGGTAGAGCGAGTGGGAGGGAGAGAGAATGAGGGACGAAGCGGAGAAATGCCAAAGACGTGAAAGAAAGAAAAAGAAATACATACGCGTGTGGAAGGATGAAGGTGAATGAAAAAGAGGGAGGATGAAAGAGATAAATAGAGTCTGAAAAACGCGGTTTGCATTACACACGGGTGAAAACGTTGAATAAGACATTGTGCACATGACATATGTAGCGGTGTATGTAGTGGACACATTCGACTATATATACTCCTTCTCAATAAACTTGCACACCAACTTTTTATAATTTATTTTGTCTTTGTTTTTTTCATCCATCTTATTTCCATTTATTTATATTTTTCTTTTTGAATTTAATAATTAATTATTTCTTGGCATTATGTATACGTTAAACGTATTAATATTGTAATTGTTAAATTTATTGTATATACCCAAATATGTATGTTTGTATTGAGGATAAATGTGCCCGCAGGAAATTTGGATAAGAAAATAATTATTGGGGATAAAAAATTTGAAATGAAGAAAACGATAAATATTTTTAAACACTCGTTAAATTTTATTTCTTAATACATAACTAATAATTCAATTACTATTTATTTTTTTTTCATTTTTATTTCCGACTATTAGTATATGTAATGATAGAATATACATTTGTTCATTTTTTTTTTAAATGAATGTATTAATAATTAATTAAATATATAATTCAAATTTATTATATATTTAATATTTGTCTAATCATGATTCTATCGATTCCACCATAGTGCATTAGTGCCAATAAATTTCCACGGGTTATTATCACAAACTGTCCCAGAGATAGCGTCGGAAACTGCCACTGTTAATATTCTAAAATTAACATCAGTATAATTAAGCGACGCTAATAAGAAATTCGGCATACGATCAGAAATCATCCAAATAACACCGCGTTTTATCTGTAAAAAAATCGCATCAGTATTGTCGATCATTAATAAATTCTATCATGCAATAATATTGTACAATCAACATTTGATAAAGAATAAAAAACATCGGAACAAAAAAAAAAAATACAAAGAATGAAAAGAAAAAATTAATTTAAATTACGATTAAAATCTTTTCTTTTTCTCTTTCCTATTTTTTTTTTTGTTTTTCTTGTTTTTTCATTTCAATATACCTTAACATCAGCTGGGAATATCAATGCCTCATCGTGTCTAGCTATTAGTGCATGATTAGCTGAGGAATATGGTAGCAATGAGTTCCAACAACCCACGGCATTTTGATCGACAAGATTGAATAATTGAAGACCATTCTCGTCCATCACTGAGGCGGTTGAGTGGCCCATAGGTCTCTCTGGCAATGGCTAAATTTACAATAAAAAAAAAATGATGATGATAATAATAATAAAGTGGATATGTAACATCTAATGTCAATCAACAAATGATTGGCATATGAAATAAAAAAAAAATAGAAATAGAAATATTTTTGTTTTTTTCTCATTATAAATTTTAAATTACCTGAAATTCATGATAGCTATTTAAAGCTAATTCAGGATCACGTAAGATTTTTGTTGACACAGCGAATTCACGATTGCTACTTAATGGATGGAAAAATAATGTTCTAAAGCCATCAGTAGCGATTGGTGATAAACTTAATCCAAATATTCCCTCCTCGCCCCATTGGAAATTCAATCCACCAATGTTATAATCACCAGCAAGTGGATCAGGCATGAAATAACTGTGTGTTACACGCCACGATGTGTTATTCATCCATGAGTAAACGATGAGACCGTAACCTAACTCGTCGGACATGTAAGCGAAAGCGTCGTCACAACCGCCTTTCCCCAAGTCCACAGCAATATTAGCAATGAAAGTATTCTAAAACGTTGGAAAATAAATTAGAATAAAATGAAATAAAATAAAAAATATTAAGTGAATGTAATTAGAAAATATGGAGAGTTTGAAAATGAAATTTTATATCTTGAGAAGGTATAACTATTAAATAAATGTGCTTTTAAATAATTAATGTCAGTTCATGATATTTATTAAAACTAATTTAGTTGTTTTTTAAATTTATTATTATCGAAATCCATAAAATTTATTTGACATAAATGAACGCTTTTAAATTGCACTAACTTGATTTATATCATCCGGTCGCAAACGATACTGGCGAATAACTTTGTCTGTTGTAAGATCGAAGACATTCAACGTGTATGGACACGCTTGAATAGTCGTATTGCCGATTCCAATTGTTCCAGTGTCAAGTACCCAAAGTCGATTACACTCGTCTGCATGAATTCTAAATGTCGTAAATATGATATTATTTATTCAATGAATAAATTTTTCATTGCGATTAATTATCGATTTATTTATTTGGTTGATTGTGATTTATTTATATTAAAATTTTTTTAATTACCTGTAAACAGTTGTGAGACCATTGCCACATGCACCAGCTTCATTTTGTGCCCAATTTGGATAGGGTGTTAATTTTGGTGATCCACCACGATTGGTATCAAGAGATATGTAGTTGAGAGTTGCCGGAATTCCTATGAATTTATTTATTTATTTAGTTATATTAGTGTATTTATCTATTTGATTTTTTAAAGAAGGGAACTAGTTCTTGTTAGATAAAATATTCAGTTATCAAATCCAGTATTTATAATGAATTAAATGATTCATTTAATGGATTTGATTCGGTTGTTATGGATTTGTTATGTAAGTATGAGAAATTATATAGTATGAATTCATTCCGTTGTATGTCTTGTATTTCGTAGTGTAATTCGTATATTTAAATACTTGTTTTAAATTAAATGAAACGTATGCAGGAGCTTCAACTTAATTTATACATATTTATTATGAGATTTACGACGTATGTTTAAATGTGAATGTGATTACAGGAAAATGTGATTTTTTATTTTCTCTCTAAACGAGATTTCGTTATATATTGAAATATGTTATAAACATATTTACGTTCATTTTTTATTTAAACTAAATAATAAATATAAAAAAAAAAAATGATTGAATTATGGAATTTAATTTCAATCATTTTTAAAAATTATTTTAAATATTATTATGGATGGTTATTTATTGAGACAAATAATTAATTTTATCGGAAAATAATTTTTATTTTACTGTACAATAAAATAGTAATAATAATTAATTTTTTTCAAATACCTATAATTAATTAAAAAAAAAATTTTTTTTTTACTTTAACGATTCTGACAATTAATATAATAAAATATTTTATTTTAATATAAAATAGAATTAAATCATACGTTTTAAATATAACATACATATTATTTATAATTTCATTTTTATATTTCGAAAGAAAAAAATTTTTCCTTGCAATTTTATTTTCACGTTAACTAAATATTAATATTTAACAGGTAGAATTTGATCTTGCATTCCGAGAAAACATGCTCCACTATTATATACATTCCCAGTATGTATAATTATTCTAATTACAACAGTGATTATAATCTCTAGATATAATTATTTGAGAAAATTGAATTTCCGTAAAGCCGCAATGTAAGTGTATACGTAACAAGTATGCGTG
>JAQQBR010000001.1:11048288-11059084 GCA_030347285.1 Microctonus hyperodae
GGATAAGGATTAACAATACCAAAAAAAAAAAAATATATATATAAATAAATAACTAAAAATTTGTGAAAAGAAAAAAAAAAACTTTTCAATTTTTTCAAAGCATGAAAGAATAAAAATAATAAAAAATAAAAAAAAAAAAACAATTTTTTTTCATTGCGTTGCATCGTGAGTGCACGCATAAATTGGGCCTGATAACTTAATTTACACCCGTGGGGCGCGCAATTCTTCGGCCCACGCGTTTTCACAGGAATAAGAGCGAACTTGTGTGAGCATGAGAAAGAAGAAGTCGTTTGCAAAAGGGTTTTACTTGGCGGTATTAAGTGACGGTCTTTTTCACAATGCTATATATACACATATAAATATGTATACATATTATATACGTATACAGATATGAAATGAAAGGAAAAGAGTATTACTAAAATTTTTGGTTGGGTCGTAAAGGGCGGGGCACAGGTGTAAAAATTGTTTCGCGTAATCGCGCCGCGTTTCAAACTTGTTCTTGTATATTTTAACAACGTGTGTCGATGTATATATTCCTTATCGTCCAATATATATACCACAGTTACTATTTTTTTTTTTTATATTTAAAATCATTGCTTGAACGTTCTCCTGCAACATATTTGCATCCCTTTGTGAGTGTATATAATAGTAGTGGTGGTGAGCTTAACTTTGAAGAAGAGAATGAATGAAAAAATAAAAAAGATTAAAGAAAAAAAGTAAAATAAAAATACTGTGAATTTACAGCAGGTGTATTAATTTTATTCCTTTTATTACCTAAATTTTTCTCGGACCTAATTTTTATTCCTACTTTATATTTTTTATACCATTTTTATACACTTTTATTTTTTTTTTCTTTTTAGCTTAAATTGTTATTCAAATGCGTTGCCAGTCCTTTAAATTATTTTCATGCTGATGAATAAAAGTTATTTTATTGTTGATGAAAAAATTATAAAGGAGAAGAAAATGAAGTTGAAGTCAATTATGAGAGAAACACAATAAAGAAAAATTTTTTTGTTTAAGCTCTGAAGTGTGCATCGGGTGTATTTATTTCTTTTTCAATTATGATTGAAGTTGAATAAAGGTCTTCTCACTTTTTCTTCATTCATAAATGATTAGTGAATTCACGTTTATATTCATAAACTGCCAAATATAAAAACGCGGTTTGTATTCAATTCCTCCTTGTCTTGGCGGTGACAGAAATTTTACAAGAATTTTTTGTCACTCAACCGGAAGTTGTCCAGACGAAATTCAAGTATACATATATATATATTTAAAGCCCGAATAGGCAACAACTTAAGGAAGCAGTGCAAGAGAAGAAGAAGGACCGTTTCCGCTTCGAAAAAATATAAAAAAAATTTGAAATTTTTTTTTTTTTCATTCACATTTATTAACTTTTTTATTTTATTTCATTCTACTTTTTTTTTTTTCATAAATTAAAAATAAAAAAACTACCTTCCTCTTTGTGAGGGAGGGTTACACCACCATCATCTTTGTAAATACTCTGGCAAAAAAAAAAAATTTGTTTCTCTCTATTTCAACCGGCGCATTTGAACAATAAAACATACAAATATAATACTGACCGTTTCTCCATCGTGGCACGGTAACGAACAATTTATTCTGCCATATCTCGATGCCAACCGGAAGTCCATTTTGTGGCATATATTCGCCGCCCGCAATTGCCGCTGCACGACTGGTGGCATCTGGATATGCCCAATCGAGCATATTCCATGAGAATCTTTCTAGAATTGGTGCGCGACCAAAATGTGATCCACCCCATCCTTTAATACCACTTGCACTTCCGATTCCCAATAATATTAATGAGAAACGAATCATCAATAATAAATAAAATGATAAATTATTATTCTGCATTGTAATTTTCTTATGTGTTATTAACGAAATTTAATGTAATCTATATTAATATGTAATAATAATATTAATTATCAATGTATAATATTATATTTATTTTGTGATGAATCAATATCACGAGGCAAGAGTTAACTGAACAACTGCAATGATTATCGTTCATTTATATTTGTTCTCAGACCCCCCCATAACATCCAAAGCCTCTTGCTTAGTTATGCGAAAGACATTATAATGATGAAATGTGTGTATGGTATATACTGTGTATGTGTATGTGTGCATGGTACGTAAAGATACAGTCTTTAGTAAATTGCATATGGGGGTAAGTGCGCGAATAGTGCGCCATGAATTCTTTCACTCTTTGCGATGTATTTTATACACGCGAATGTGCACCAGCTTTCATTATATTTGTTTGTGTGAATATATACACTTATGAACGTGCGTTTATGTTTGCGTGAATATTCGAGGAAAATTGTTGAGTTGATTGACTATTTCCACATATCGTGGTGTGAACACGCCTTTATAAACAAATTATTTTTCAATCTCAAGGTTGTGTTATGTATTTTTTTTATTTTATTGACGGTTGTCATTTTAATTTAAATTGTGGTTATGTATTTTTATTATTATTCAGCGTGATTGTGGTATTTTTTTTATTGGGGAAAGGGATTTTTTTTTTTATTTAAATTGAAGAGTTTTTGTGTGATGGATGGGGGGAGGTTTTGAATTAATTTGAGTCATTGGGGATGCAGGAAGATTTAAAGTATTTCTTGAGATAATATTTTAGAATAAGAATAAATTATTAGGTAGATAAATTATATGGTATATTTGAATTTTTATTAATAATATTTAAGGTTCGTAATATTAAATATTTGAATAATTAATTTAAATATTTAATTTTATATGTGCTAAATATTGATATTTAATAACGGAATTATAATTATATTGTGATTAAATATTTTTATATTTAATCTTGATCATTTTTATATTTTTCACACTCATGAACAAATTAATTGTAATTAAATTTCAATATTATGATTTATTAATATAAGTGTTGGAAATAAAAATAAATTAGATTATGTGTGATTTTCTTTTTGTAATTTTTAAGGAAATGTTTATTAAGTATTTTAATTCTTCCAGTTAATTAGATCTCGTTTCATAATCATATGAAAATTGCAATTTATATTCCTTCATTTATCGGCATAAATTATGAAAGAGTTGGAATGAAAGTATAAGAAAGGGAGATTAAATTATATGACGTCTCACATTGCAATAATATTATCATGAAGTTTCATGGTTATCTATTTTATACATGATTAATTCACAATCTCTTTCATTTTATGATTAATATATTTTCTCCAATTCTCTCCAACATTTTTAAAATGAAAATACCAAAAGTGTAAATATATCCATTATCAATATATCAAATAATTTGCCCAACCATATAACTGATTTCTGCAGCTCTACTTTCTTGTTTATAACGCAAAAGTGAAAATAATTTAGCACTTGATGCCGAATCATATTATATATTTTAAATTAACCCTCAACTTGAAAGTGAATTTTAAATTCAAACATTTCTAATAAGTTTTTACTCATAAATATTACTAAAAACATTTTTTCATTTGAAACTGATTTTTATTTACTTATTTATTTTGTTTTGTTGAGAGTATATCAAGCGGAAGAATTTATAAATAAATATATTAATATGAAATCTACCTTGGAAGTTCTAACAACAATCACAACATTTATCTTCCTTAAATGGTTTTGTACAAAACGCGAGGCGAGAAAAATATTTTTCAGTCGTGGAAAGTGGGGCAATGTTGTGGGCACACAACGCAATAATCTAACATATTTTTCAATGCACATTTATATTATATATATGTATGAGATTATATATTTATAGTTTTGTTAGAAGGTTCATACATAAAATCCAGAGTAGAGTTCGTTAATTGGCGTATTTTCAGATATCAATTTCCATTTTCGAATAATAAGACTTGCATGTCATATTGTTGCTTAATGTGGACCTTTTATTATGAATTTTTTAATAATATAATCATTTCAAAATTGCTTTTTCAATATAATAAGAGAATAATTAAATATTGATTAACATAAAATAAATGCTCATTGAGAGTGAAATATAAAATGAAAAATGAAATTGTTTATATGATATTTAAAAAATAAAAATTGTAAAGCCATGGGATTTTATATACTACTTACTTTGCGAGCTAATAGACAAACATTTTTAATAAAATTATTAATTATTTTGAGAGAGTTTAAATTGAGAAAAAAAATATATTTGTATGTGGAAAATAATAGTAGTAAATAATTGATGAAAAATAATTATTGGAAAAGTATACAGGAAATCAATAATTGTGTAAGTGATACAAATACTTGTATACATATGTGTATATAGAAAAAGAAAGTTGTAATTTATTGGGATTAGTTTAATTAGAGGTTAAAGGGAGTTGTTTTGATGTTAATGAATAATTATTTATTGTTGATTTTATTGACAAGAAGGTAAATTCGATTTCTCTGAGGTATATGGTTTTGTAATCTCACAAATAAACGAATAATAATGATAGCGTGTTTATATAGTGATTGAAAAATGTTAATAAATTTTTAATATGGCAATATCATATGTCATGGAGATTTTAATCAGATACAAAAATTTATTCATATAATTTTTATTTTCAAATCATTTGCGTGTTCTATTTCGCATAAATTGCATTGGGTGTTGAAAGGAATTCATTGCATTATAAAATTATTTTTAATATATGCAAACAAGTATATATATATATATATATATACATATATAATCTTAAGTCAATAACAAAAAAATATTCATCGCGTGTATAAATCAAAATTAGACAACGATCAAATGAGTAATTTAAAGTTATATCATATTTTACTAAAGTTCGTTAGGAATAAGTGAAAAATTTTATATTTATTTATTTACAATTGCTTTTTTTAATCGAAAGCATGATAGAAATTTTTGCCATCATACTAATTAAATCTTTTTTTTTTTTTTCATGTCCAATTAGTATTTAATTTATTATTAATTATTTATTTTTCATTTGGCGAAATATAAATTTATGGATTGTCGATGCAAAAAATGAAAGAAAATTAATTCAAATAAATTAATATAAGAGAATATCAGGATTTTCCGTGAGTATTTGCGGTGAAAGTTCTCAATGTTTCTCTTCGTTATAATTTCATAATTGTGTCATTTAGAGAGAAGGTTTCTTACTTAAATCGCAAATACCGAGAGTGCGTGTCGTTGCATGTTTTTTTTTCTCACCCCCTTTTCGTTTCAGTTCCCACGAAGTATATAAACAAATATAAATTAAATAAATAAATACACATAGACATTTATTCATGATAATTTACACAAATATTTTGACATTTCTACTTGTCAAAAAAAAAAAAATATATAAAGCAAGGACTTATTAATTATAGATTAAAACTATATTAATATTATAATTTATACATCATGATTATTATATACAAATATAATTTCTCGAGTGTTAACATAAAATTTTTTATTGCTCGTTCAATCAGACACTTGATTGACAGAGTTGTGCGTGCATATTTTCTACTTATCTATTACACATACATCAAATACATCAGCTCAATAGTCAATAACATTTATTTAAACATGACGGATAATTGTTATTGGCAATTCGTTGACCTCATAAAAATATACTCAGAATAACAATCATTAAATATTTTCTATGGCAAATATAATATCTGTATCTATTATTTTATGATACTGATTTATATATTTGTCAATTTTACTTTTTTACATTGAATTTGTGTGAAAAATATAAATAAAAGTACGATAAGGAAAATATAATTAATTCAACTTTTATGTAATATAAATAAATCTATAAATATTCTCTGGAGCATGACAATATTGATAAAAGAAATTATTGTTAATTTATTATTCAAAAACGAATTTATTTACAGTCTTTGAATTTAGTATAATTGATATTTATTTATTTTATCTATTAATATTATACGAAATAATAATTTTGGAATATTATTAATTGAATATTTATTACGACTATTAAAATTAGAACTTGATTGAAACTATAAATTTTTTTTTATAATTAAGACATATAAATTATTGCATAGTGTTTTTGTGAAAAATATGTGAAGTAAATGTTATTTAATAACGCAATTGTCGTTCATTGATGCTGATTGTGTTTATGTTTTTCTTTGCAGTATATACTTACGTAAAGGAATGAAAACCGGCTTGAAGACCGAGACCGCAAGAGACACGAGAGTGAAATGTGCAGATCTCGCTTGTAGGTGAGTGGGTCGCATTCGTATAATATATCTATACATACAACAGAGGCTCTCGCTTCCATTTATATTCTATACATATGTATACGTATATATACGTAACGTGTATTCTAATAAACAAGTAGTGATCATGCGCCATCAATTGCGTATCCATTACAAGTACCGGTGCAGGAAATAATGTTGCCAATGTTTCTTCCTCGTGCTCTGTATTTTTATCCATTTGTTATTATTTTTTTTTTTTTTTCGTTTTTATTTTTACTCTTATTTGGGCAGAGATCGTGACTGACAGCGCGATGAAAATCGTTAAATTAAGGTCGAATACATGATTCGATTTATGACCTTTATTCGTTTATATCGAAAGAGTAATTTGTGTCTGTCCTATTTTACTTTTTTCACTTATTTCTTTATCACTTAGTGATAAATTATTTTTCTCTGATAAAAGTAGTTTTAGATAGAATGAAATTTCATCTTTTTTCGATGCTTGTAATTATATATACATATATATGTTCATTTTATGAAAAATTGAGATAAGTTAATTGATTCGAGAAATTTTGTTCAACTAGTTGAAAATATTATCTTACAATATTGGACATAACTTTTCGAAAAAAAATTGAATTATATGATAAGAGGTAGTCATTTTGTGCGCCATATTCTGCTCTACAATTCCATATATATATATCTCAACCTCCAATGCAATCCATAGTCACAAAACCACTTCAAACAAACAAATATCCAAAAAAAAAAAAAGCCACAATATCAATTCATTTTCTCCTACACTTTTCTCTATTTTCTATTCATATAAATCCTCAACTATATTTCCCCTATATAAACATTCAAGCTGCACATATCAAATAGAATATATTCATCCTGAAATGTCCGAATAAAAATTTATAATTACCCTGAGCATTAATAAAAATATAAATTTCTTCAACATCATGAAAATATGATGGCACGTGTAACTCTATTCATTTCTGGTTTTGAAACTTTACACGGGTGAACGCGTACGTTCTCCACGCAGTGGCACGCGTATGGATGTCCATCCAAGTGGGGGGATGCTGCGAGAGTGGGTGAGAATGCCCTTTATAAGTATATACATATACACAAAACGAAAACATCAACAACAATAACAAAAACTAAAGTCACTAGTGTTTTTTCGTTTGATACTCACTCTTTCTCTTCTCTCATTTTTCATAATTTTTTTTTCTCTTTCCACTCTTATTTTTCTCCCATCAAGTTCAGGGTATACTGTATACCCAGGGGCTTCATCTCACCCAGTAATATTTTATTCGGCGTCGGGCCGATACTCACATTCTATACGTATATAGGTACATATGTAAGAGTATGAGGAAGAGAAACGAATAAGGCAAGCACGGGAAAGAGCTGAACGTGTATGATGAGGCAAGGGAATGCGGTAACGAAGTTGAGAGAGAAAAAATATGAGGTATACATGTATAATACGGAGAAAGAGGTAGATAGTGAGTGAAAGAAGATGAAGAGAAAAGTGGAGAACGCGGCGGGGCAGGTGCACAACTTCCATTTCGTGTTTCATGCGGCTTCCTCGATCCTCATACAACTCCACGCTTCTGATGGAGCTCTCTCGCGTGGCTTTTACGTTCATTCTTTCTCAAACGCACTTTAAAGTATTGCATATACGGATGTGTATACGTTATACTTGTATTTATATGTATGTAAATATAAAAAAAATCACGCGCGGGTGCATGTTTGCTACAGCAGAAATTATTTGCGTGACCTATTGTTCTATTTTCTTTTCGGTTATTAATTTCTTTGTTTTATTTTTTTATTTTATTATGTAAATAAATATCGTTATGTTTAATGTCCTAATATGGGAATTAATTGATGATTAATATTTCAAAATGATTTTTAGAATTGTTGTATTTATTTATTTATTTATTTTTTTGAGATGTATTTTTTTTTTATTTAAGTTTATTATTAGTATCAATTTTCAATTTTTTTATTATATATTTAACTTTTTTTTCATTTATAAATTTTATTCATTTGTATTGAATATAATTGTTATAAATATTATACATATTTAATGTTTACTAATTTGGTTTTTGATAATGAATTTTCAATTGATATTAAAAAATTATAAAATCATATATAAAAGTTTTATTAAATCAATAATTGATTATTAAATTTAAAAAAATTTAATTTTCCCCAAATTCTAAATAGTAAAAAATTTCTAAAAAAAATTCTATTACATCTTTTATATAATTATTATTTCATTGCAAGTTCCATAAAAAAAATCTACAAGCTCAAATTTGCATTACTCCTCTTTTATAATCATATTAACAATTTATTTGTTTATATTACTGAGAAATTAATTATTTTCTGATGTTGTCTCCAACGACATCAACCCATCAGATCTCTGTCTAAAGAATGAATAACTGTGTGTATGTGTGTATCAACTGTATACACAAATAAGATAGTGAGGAAGCAAATGGGTGGTGGAGGACATGACAGAAGGGAGTATATTTGAAGCACACACGAATGAAAAATTTGAGTTGGCTAAAGCGATGCACAGGTGCACGAGCTAACGAGCGTTTGGTCCCCTTATACTTTCATCTTGCGCGCGAGCGAAAAAGACGGACGGACGATAAATAAAAAAATTTTTTAGGTGGAAAGAAACAGAGAAGGGATGTATGATGGTGTATAAAGAAGTGGGAATGGATGGTTTAATAATGCAAAAAAAAATATGAAAATAAGTAAATAAATAAATAAATGAATAAAAAGGGTGAAAGGAGCATGCGAGGGGGCACGAGCGAAATCGAGGAGCAAAGGGATGCGGTAAAAATATGTATAGTGGTAGGTATATCGGTGTGAATTATCATTAACGCCTTGGTTTTACCGCACGAACAAGAGAATAAAAACAAAAATGTTTTTCGATGCACGGCGAAAATGAGAGTTGATTTTTATTATATACTTGTGTGTGCGTGTGTGTGTGAGATGATTATCACAACGAGATATATGCAATTGCTTCTGCTATGTTTATGATGAGGAGTAAGTACCTTGGATATATATATTGAGATGCGAATGATGAGAGAAGATGAGAGAGAATAATGTGCTAGTGATATTGATAAAATGGAAGAAAAAGAAAAATATTAAAAATGACGAAATTATAATAATTAGAAAATAAAATAAAATAGTATAAAATAAAATTCATTTTTATATAGAGTTGAATTATTTAATAAATTATACGTTTGCTTTTATTAGAAATTTTTGAGTTCATTGTAATATAAAATAAATATATGGAGAGAAAAAATATTTATGGATAAAATAAATTTTTGTGGTTTTACATTGAAGTAAAATATTGAATTTATATAAATTATTTTATTAATAATACTTGTATACATATAGTAGATGGATTGTGTTTTTAACGAAATATTTTTCAAGCTATTTAAAAGGGTAATAAAATAATAAAACAAAAATATCTAACATATTTAAATTACGTATTAACGTAAATAAAAAAAAAAAATTATATATTTAGTTTTTGTATTTATTTTTCTGAGAATTCGCAGAATATAATTTATAGCAACAAAGTCGTAATCTTTATTATAGAACCGTATGAATTTTAATGACAATAATGTGGATATATATTTTTTTAATGTATTTAATTATTTATTAATTTCTTAATAATTTTTTTTTTCCTCTAAGAAATCGATAGAAAAGCACGCGAATGATTTCACTCTTGAGAATATGGCTCAACCAATTAAGCAACGATAAGATCACAGAGTCCTTATGGCCATTGGGTGGCGGACTTTTTTTTTTTTCTTATTTTGAAACGACTTCATTAGACTAGCCATAAAATTCATCGTTCAGTTGTGAAACAGGGCCGGGTGCCAGGGTCCTCTGGTGAATTCGAAGGGACAGGTGCCCGCACGTGTACATTTATAAGCTCAAATTCGTAGATCAAGAACCTTATTTCTTCCCTATACTATAGCATTATAATTTAAATGTACATTTATATATATATACACGTTTGTATATAAGTGAAAAATATATATACACTTCTACAAATATTCGTATGTATGAAGATTGATTAACGTTTCTAAAAAATGATTTGCATCTCAGCTACTTCTTCAAGTAAATAGAAATGTTTTAGTATTTTAAACGCGTGACGTGAAATGATTAATTTTTAAGTGTTTGGTAAAGTATATAATGTATGACATAAATGTTGAATATTGAAAGGTATATTATTTGTTTATGAGTGTGATTAGGAAAAAGAAAAAGAGTAATTAAATAAGTTGAATCTATGGGGGGTTTATATGATATTTTATATTTATTATTGATATTGTGTGGTCGAATTTATTTTATGTTTTATTAGCTGAGTGTTTATAGATATGTGGGGCGAGTTGAGATAAAGTGGGACACTTGGATAAAATAATTAAATGGTGATTAAGGTATATTGGAATTTATAGGAAGAAAATTGGTGATTTTAAGTAAATGAAAAATGAAGTAGAATAATTATGATGAGAATTTTTATTTATTCGGGTTATTTGAAATTTTGAAAGTGTATATATTGAGATAAAAATTTATGGATTTTATAATCGTGAATTTAATTAAAAAAAGTATGAACTCATATTTTTTTATATTCTTGGATTAATTTTTATTTC
>JAQQBR010000001.1:11075947-11101430 GCA_030347285.1 Microctonus hyperodae
TTTATTAATAATTTATTCATTTTATCAAAAAAAAAAAAAATTCATTGATTTTGAAGTTTAAGTAAAATATTCATGAAAATTTTCATCATTATCGTTTCATGAAATTTCAGAAATATATACTCTGATTTTTAAGAATATTATATACTTGTAGAATATATTGAATAATTCTTTTTAAGTAAAATTATTATGTGAAAATTATGAATAGTGAAAAATTTTCCAGAAGATTTAGGTTTATGTAACCGCAGAAAATAAAACGTTTTTTGTGGAGTCAATTTTGAAGTTGGACTAAATCGATTTCATCATGTAGAAAAAAAAATGCCGAAAGGGTTTTCAAGTTAGGTATATCAAGAATATTTTTCCGAAAAAGAAGTCCTTAGTCATCGCACTTTGAAAGGTACCCTAATGTTATACAATTTTCCGTTGATGCTTTATATTACCGTCAAGGGTGCTCGAAAAACCCCACAGAGTCTTCCTCTTCTTGTGTATTCTTCTTTTTTTCTTCTCTTCTCCCCATGTATTCAATAATAATGCACACACTGTTATGCACTTCTGGGGTTTCTTTTCGCAAAGAGTTGTGTTGCGTATGTCAACAATGGCACACACTCGACTCATCTCTCTTTCCTTTAACAAATAAGTGGATAGACTCTACGTTAAGTCCACCAGACATAAATAATATTGTGCCAAATGTAGAACCTGCCAACGCAATAGTAGAACTATTCAAATAAATCTGAATAGAAATAAAGTCTCTTTCATCGATTTTAAAATTTTTATATTATGGTCGTAAGTTGTAACACTATAAAAACCATTCGAGTATTGGAAAAATCTTTTATATTTGTATATTGCACCACTATATTCAGACCACTTTACTGTACTTTATAAACTGTGTATACATTGCAGCATCCGAATGCACCATTAGTAATATATATAAGTTATGGCCAGTCATTCGAGCGAGAAAATTGCGTCAAAGTGGAAACTCGAGGAGCCGTGAAATCGATTTTTGCCGATCGGATTTGTGACCGTTGGACGATGACGATTCCTATAGTTATATATGTTTAAGGTACCGGGAAAAATTTTAAAGTCTCTATAATGTATATACGTATATATATAGATGTGACCTAGGCTATCATACGGTGACATCTGTGGTGGTTTAGTAGTTTGGACATTGCATGTATATATATGTTAAATCTTTTGCATTTGCGCTTGGCCGCCGGTCATCTCCCCATGTTTTTGGAGACTTTAATGGGATTTTGGATCCTGAGGGCTTGAGAAGCGCGTACGAAAAACGCTTCACTGTTGAATGTTTCAGAAAAAAAACCGCAGCTGCGCCCACACGCGCCATTCGCGGTAGTATATGTACTCGAAAGCCCTTTTTGGATAACAATCTCGATATATGGCTCACGTGGATATTTGACGTGTGTTTATCATCCACGTGGAAAGATTATTAAACATAGATAATTGCATATACGCGATTACATTCTTAAAAAATGATGAACATTTTTGACAAATTAATATAAAAAATCGTTTTGGAGAATACAGAGGATGAGGGGGGGAGAGTACATTTGACTTTAAAAATATTTTTGAATACTGAATAATTTATTAGATAATTTTTTTCTTTAAATAAAAATCATGTTAAACATTTTTTATCATTCTGTCGGAATATTTGAATCTTCTTAAAATAAATTTATTGCAAAATATTCGAGATAATATTCGCATAATTCATTTTTTCTCCAGATAACAGGGGAAAAAACATTTCTTATCGTACACAGACGAAAATATATTTTATTTTTATGAGCCCTAATAAACATGACTTAAACTATACGTACATATCGATCTATCGTGTTCTTCAGGCGGGTTTTCTTTTCTTTTTTCGATAGAAGGGGGAGATCGTTGTCGATTTTGTCTGAAGAAACAAAAGATGGAAGATGGGAAAGGATAAAACAATATATATACACACACAAAACATATAAGCCAAAAAAAAAAAGAAAAAAAAAAGAGAATACAACAACGAGCACATCGAAAAATCTACGTCGTACTTTCCACTTATACACAGACAGAAGAGTGTGGCGGGCAGATGCGCCCCCGCGAGCGGACAGCTGTACGTAATATTGCTCGTTCTCTCACATATTCACATACGAACCAAGGGAGAAATAAAGAACGAGGAGAAAGTCAAGAGGAGAAAGAGAATACATTTGAAAATATATACAAGTCAAAAATTATAACCGGGCGATGAAGAATTAAAGAGAGAATGAAAAATTTTACAGGAGAAATTAACTAAATACATAATAGACATACAAAATTTTTATAAAAGCGAATGAGATTGTTATATAATAGGGATGAGGGTGTGAATATAAAGGAACAATTAGGAATGATTGTGATTGAAGGGGTGTTGCGTGTGCCACGCGTCCATCAGCGTTTAGTGCTTGGACATTACAAGAATGAATGGAAGAAAAAAAGAAAGTGAGAAATAAGAAAATTAAAAATGAAGCGGGTTATTGAGCATCATCGGCTAGGTATATTAGATTTATATATGTGTATACAGGAACATCTGGCCCCTTTTAACACGTCGAACGGACGCTAATCATCGATAGGTTACAAAGGTATACATTGAAACGATCGAAGGAATTGATTTATGTATTTCAACGGCCCTCGCAAGCATCAGCGGAATCCTGAGAGGTCTATAACACATTTTGGATGCGTTATATTAAGCGCCCCCTGTTGATGATATACTCTCCCTTCTTCCATTAAAGCTATCATGCATATGGTTTTTAACCCCTTCTAAAGTCTTGGGTCCAAGTGTGTGATGTCGATATTACGGTTAATTACAGGACCTCGTTGAAAAAGGTGTGGTGCCAGGTAACAAAAATGTATTCTTAAGTGAGAGAAGATAGCTATACACTGAGATTTATGATCTATTTCTGTTTTACGTG
Organism: Microctonus hyperodae; assembly: GCA_030347285.1. Lineage (NCBI taxonomy): Eukaryota > Metazoa > Arthropoda > Insecta > Hymenoptera > Braconidae > Microctonus > Microctonus hyperodae. The sequence goes on from JAQQBR010000001.1 coordinate 11,078,875, forward strand.
GAAACATTTTATTAGTTTACTTTTTAATATTTGTGAATTGTGTGCGCGTTAAAATTATCAAAACCCATATAAATATATTTCTTTTTTTTTTAATGTTTTCAAGGAACCCGTTATTTTTTAGTATAACCTAAAGATTCCAATGTTTTTATAAAATTACATAGAAATAAGTAGAGAGTGAATGTATAATATTATTAAAATATATTAGACAGAATATTTTTTTGGTTCTTTTTATTTTTGTGCAAAGTCAAGTTTTTAAATATATTTAAAGATATTTGATATGTTTGTGTTTGAGGAATTTTTTGTACAGCTATGAAAATATTAAAAGGAAAAGTTTTGCGTAATAATTCAATGGATTTTAAATGGTAAAGGGAAAACTAAAGGTGTGAGAAAAAATAAATACCTTTCTTGGAAATAGATATATCGGTATATATAAAAATATATTCAAGTGAATGTTCCTTTCTATCACGCAATGTATGTCTTCAACTGCATTAACTAATCTAGAAATTTATAATTAATTAACGTTTGAAGTTTTTTTTGAATTCGTTAATTTAATATGAATAATACAAAGTAAAACTTTCTTCAACTTCTTAAATAATTGTTGCAAATAACTGATTATAATTACTACCATTTTGTATTAGGAAAACGATGAAATGATTTACTAGTACATAACAACTCTACAAATAGCGATAATGAGTTAGTTGGAAAGTTTATTGTTTTTCTATAAACGTAAATGATTTAAATATAAATATATTTACGATCGTTTTGATGACTTACTTAAGTAAATGTGCGTCCGTTAAGGTAGTTTAAAATTATGGAAAATTTTATGAAGACATAATACTTAATAGGACTTAGTAAACATATACTTAAAAGGATAAATGTATAATGACGACAATAGCGCAATCAAAATTTATAAAATAGGGGAAATAATAAATTTAAAGTGGTGAAAAATACGTTGGACAACATTGCCCATCGGTCATTTTAAGATAAAATAGCAAAAATCTATAATGCAGTTGACAATATGTCTCCCTATTCTAGTTTTTCTAAAGAGTGTCCTAAATAAATCGATGTCGACTGACAAGTTTTAGGCGGTACAAATATTGTCGCATCAATTAAGCTAGCGGCTCCTTTTTCCAAGTTTACCACTAGTTCGTTTCCCAGTTCCTATATTATATTTATATGTATATTGTGCATCCTAATATTCTTTGCTTACACGTAAAGCAACAGTTTAGGGGAAGTAAAGACGAACTGTGTGCTTGTCCCCTGTGGGAAAACATCAGGAGCTTCTGGCGCCGTTTACTTACCAATGTAAATCTGTTTTTCGTCGTATGGAAAATAAAAAAAAAATTTTTTTTCATCTCAAATTTCCGTTGACCAATCGTCTCTCTATGTTTTTCGAAGTTTCTATTTTATTTCGACATGTCTTCCGTTTGAATATAAGTGCATAAATGTATATACAAACGGATCGTGTCTATATTTCAACCCTCATTGATGCACTTCCGACGGAAGGGACACTTGTGTCTGTCTATATGTGTATATATTCTCTTATTTTCATTTTAATAGATCCCTTGAGATGTCTCTTAATATGTCGGGATGAATATTCAAAGACAGAGCGCTAAGTTATCTCATTTAATAAATAATAAAAAATAAAACAATTTCAAACGTTGAATTTTGACGTATTTTTCAATTGAATTCAAATTTTTAAAAATATTTTTTGAATAACGCATTTTTGTATCAAGTGCAAGTCTCTATAGAAACAAATAAATATTTTTAATATTTTCGCAGAATTACCATTACAGTTTATCTATTCAATCAATCTAAAAAGTTTATAGGGTTGGGCGTTATTTTTAAATTTCCCGTTGAAATCAACCGTGCAATCGTTACGGGGATGAAGTCCTTCCAGTCGATTTATGGACCATAACTTTGTGGCATAACGATCCACCCCTTTTCGAAGGAAAAAAAAAATAAAGTAAAAAAGAAACGTAACTAACTCTATAAGGTAGACTAAAGCGACAGATTTATGTTGTGGGCCAAATTTTTCGATGGCATTTTTTTTATCCCATTGCCGAACACGTCACATCAATCGACTCTTTCCATACATACATATATATACACATATACATACAGATATATTTCATAAGGAAAAAAAAGGTGTGCGGTTAATTGAAATCCCTTTTTCGTAATATTTTCTTTCCTTCAAACAAAACAAAATAGGGGTTGGATTTAAGCGTTGATCTTTTTCATATTTTTTTTTTCTTTTCTTCTGAGTGATGATAGATTATTAATTTATTACGACATTGTAATATATACATACATATATTTTTTTCTCCTTCAAAAACGCTGGATAAAATTTATTATCTACCATTTTCCAGAATCTCCTTCGGTTTTTCATTTACACACCCGTCTATAACACATACCCACATATATTTGTTTATTTTTTAAAAATTACCATATACACTGTTTCATTATGATGGGTTCCGGCATAAGGACATAAAGGAAACAGAGTAAGGAGGATGTAGCAAACATGAACATTTGTGAAACATCATTTTTATTTTTTGAAGAGAGCCACGCGACTATATCGCATCCTCGTTTCATCTTACGACCTCGTAAATTCTTTTGCTTCAAGAGTCACCCAGAGATATACACAATACATATGCACATATATATACACACATGTAGTTACGTATATACGTATATACACCAACTAATATTTTAACATACATCGCTGTTACTTTTTGGGGGCCCCGCGGCACATCACTCGATGTTACGTCGTTACTGAACATTTCGAAGGGACCGAAATATCTTCTTGTCCTTTTTTTTCATGCCGTCGCGTTATATCTCTTCGGTATAGTATATTATATGTACATATATATATATCTCACCTCGTAAACTACAAGCTAAACTCACAATCAAGAACTTGGTGAAGCATCATGTCAGTTCGCCCCAGGGGATTGTCCAACTATCCGGCAGTTTCAGTCTCCTATTTTTCATTTTTTAAATTTTATACACGTGCTTATTTTATTTTTCACATGGAAAAAAAATTTTTTTTTATTCATCTACATGCCCTCTTTTATTCAACTGTAGTTATATATAATATGTAATTTTTTTTTTTGCATTGTTTCTTTAACCTCGTGCACACATTTATATGTGTGTACATGATATCTAACGGTTCTACCTGTGACCTAGGGTTCTTTTTTCCTCCCTATCTAAATAAATTCTCCACTCTCTTGTACATATATCTAACGACGTATATTTTCGATTGTGGATATTATTTGGGGCAAAGAATATTCTTGTTTTTTTTTACGTGATATGATTCAACGACTATTCTACCTGCTTTATATATTAGAAATATATATTTTTCGTTCTCCTTTCCACTTCATCTTTTTTGCCTTCGGAGTCCCCTCGACAAGGGGCTTCGGTGTTCCCTTAAAACGACAACAGCGATCATGAAGAAGATGAAGAAACAGAAGTGAAAAAAAAAATAATAAAATGAGAAAAACACCCGAGCTTTGGAAACGAAATAAAAAAAATATGAAAAGAGACAACTAACTTGTATCCACCGAGTGTGATGGATAGATAGAAACTGGATCCAGTGGAATACAAGTTGAACTGGCTTTAAACAAGCACTGGTGACCTATTTTTAAGTCTAGATACTTTTTTATAAAGACACCCTTTATGAAGGGCTGGTATATACATACATATGTTTATATACGTGCATGTAAGGGATCATATGGGCAGTATATGTAGTTCACATTTGGATTACATATAGGTATAGACCTTTTTTCTTACTTCTCGTACGTGTGTCTTCGTCATCGTCGTCGTTGAATTTTTATATGTGTATCAGGTAAAGACGAGCAGTCTCACTAAATGTTTGAAGGGTATAACGTATGCTGTATAGCAACAAAAAAAATATATACATATATGGAAAAGAAAAATGAAGGAAGCGAGATAGAAAGGTTGAATATAAGGGGCAGTGAATTGGAATTGGGATGTGCCCCCTTCTGAAATAATTCTGAAGTTAGAATCACAGAGGCTAATGCCATTCTGTATACGAAGCCATCCGTCTCGCGTGTACGGAGTAAAGAATGGCGCGGAATATACAATAGAAAGGAACACGATGGGGTAGTGGAGAGGAAGATGGGGGGATAAAGAAGAATATTTATATGTATATACCCCCTCGACCCCGATTCCTTGACATTTTTCTCGCTACCTGCGTTTAATTTTCATGTATTTTATTGTGTTATTCTTTTATTTTTTTTTTCACTTTTTCATTTTTTTTTTTCATCATAATTTTTGAAATGACGTACGTGTATAAACGGCGTGTAATTATTTTTGGTTTGACGTATTTTTTTTGTATTAATTTTTTTTTTTTTTGCTATTATGTATAATCGGGGTTAGAATCCTTTCGATGCAAAATTTTGCATAAAAGGGTGGACTGTTATAGGTGTATTTGTGACGTTATTTTAACAAGGGTCAGATTTGCAGAGTAATTTTTCGGTCATTAATTAATTTTTTTTTTTACACTTTTAAAATCGTGAGAACGAAATAAATTTTTTTTCTTACCTTCTGAATAATTTATCAATGATATAATTGTTTATAGGATTGAATAATGTATATGTGTGTACACTTTTTTCTTTTTTTCTTGTGTTTTATTCAGTGAACAGGAATTACATATATTCATGCAGTTGTTTATTTTTTCTTTTGTAATTTTTTTCTTCGTTAGCGTAGAAATTAGTTGTATAGATGAGTATAATTTTCAAAGAAACCGCATGATATTGTGAGCTAAAGGTATCGATTTCGTTTCATGATATCATCAACCATTGTTTGTTGCTCTTTTTATTTATTTTTTTTTTTTTCGCACACATCAATTTTTTCGTTGTCTTTCATTCATCTGTATATAACTATACATGATACTTACATTTCGCATTTATATTTCGTATTTTTCTTTTATTTATTTTCTCTTCATTCAATTTTTCTCCTCATTTCCCCGGATTTCTGTTGATGCCGACACCACCACCCGCCAGGGTTTACCGCAATTTTGCGTTAATCCTTAGCACCAGGCCCCCAACTGCGTCACAATATTCTCCCGTGTAATGTGATACCCAAACACATTTTAAAGAATAATACATCTTTATATTCATTGTAAATATATATACATTTAATATATATATCCACATAAATGTTTGTGTATATATTTTTAATACATAAAAAATTCTGCTCAATAATCATGCGCCTGAAGCAGAATTTTTTTGCACCCACAATTGATGAAGAGATAAATCCCTATACACTGAAAATTTTTTTTAACCACAAAAATTATAAAATATAAATAAATAAAAATACTCTGAAAATATTTATGTCAGTCATTATCTTCATCATAATCATCATCAACAACGTAATCAGTACAAGAAAATTTGTGGTTTTATAATAACGAAGACATATTTTTTTTCTCACGATGGAATTCCATAAAAATAACCGTCTCAATTATCGTTAAATAATTCAAACACATAATAATAACCATAATAAAATAATAAATAATAAAAAAAAAAATTAAAAAATATTCAATAGATATTTTGCACATAGTTATATTTAAATCAATTTTTTTTTATTCATTCTTATAATTATTTTTATTTTTTTATTGGTACTTGTAAATACATATAAAAAATATTGCAACTAAGCGCACGTGTCTTTGTGTGTTTAGTGCGCCATCTCTTGTGGCGGCATATTACTTTACTCGTTATATTATTGCGGCACCTGAAGTGCTTGTGCGCGATCGCGATGAGTGTATGTGTATAATATACGGAATGATGAGGAAACGAGCGAAGGGAAAAGACGTCGAGGCATTTATATACCTATATGTATGTATGTGCCATATATATATACACACTTGAAGCAAGTCGCCCGGATAATTTGAAAGCGATCCGATCTCCCTTGGCAGCTGCCTGCCTTACGCGTAAAATATTCAAGAACTGGTCTCCTCTCGCTCTTGCTTTGCTCCCTCTTTCACCCTTGGTCTTAGCAAGTTCATGCATGTTCATTAATGTACATATATATACGTATTGTGTTGTACTTCAATGTTATGGCATTGGGCAAGACGATAATGATGATGGGAGTGTGCCGTTGATGATGATAAGAAAAATTTCCTAATTGTTAAAGATAAATTGGAGGATGATAATGAAGAGAAAAAATTATTTTTATGAATGTTTTTTTTTTTTGGTTTTGTTATTTGTTGTGTACAATTAATGTTTGGTTCATGATGATGATGATTGCTTTTGATGTGAATTTATAGGTGTATTATATGCGGGATGAAAGTTTGAATTTATTTGTTTGGAGTATATTTAGAGCGTCGATATGGAAATTATGTGCGGATTAATTACTGGTTTCTGAATAATTGAAGTGATTATCCATTATTTATTTCACCTGCTTCTTGCAATTTTTTTAATTTTATTTTTGTTTTTGTTTATCATTTGACTGAGAATTCAAGGTTTTTATAAGGTAGATATATACATTGCGAGAATTAATGAATACAGAGTATGGACTGTTAAATTTTCAATTAAAAATATATCTTTTATGAAATTGATTGACTATTTTTTTTTTTATATTGCAAGGCGATATTTAATTTCGAAATGTCAATCGGTTTATTTATAACACTAGAATTTAATTCCAATAGTTACAATATATATTTCGTATAATTAAAATTTTTTTTTAATTTATTTGGTTTATAATTTTATTTTACTTCAAATATTTTTTTTGATTTCTATATTAATCCTTGAATTAATTTAGCTAGATGAAAATTTGTTTATAAACGACAGAGAAAAAAATTGATGAAAAAAATATTTTTAAATCCTATTAGAAAATTCTAAAATATTATAATTCATATATCAATTAAATAAAATAATTGGTGAAAAAAAAAAAATATATAATTTCCTAATATTCAAAAGTTTTCAAAGAAATATTTTTCTTCATTGTCTTACAACAATATTCAAATATAAATAATAAATTTAATTCTACCTCATGTATACATATATTTTCATTGCACTTGAAGTGAATTATCCATGATTGACTTGACAGTGAACAAACAAAAGACTGAAAAGTGATTGAATTGAACTCGGATCCAATAGCCACTACAACGTCACTTTAACCATACGAATCCATTTGTCCACCAAAGCGACGTAGTTTTACGTGCACACCTGGGACTTTTTTTTTTCTTCCTCTTCCTCTTTCTCTTTCTCACTTGTCGGTGGATTGGCAACCCTTTAAATCCATTCTTCTCTCCCCCGCCCATCAACAAGGAACTCTAAAATTGAGTGAATCAAGTTCGTCCATCACTTCTCTTTTTTATTTCCCCCTTTTTTTTTCCTCTTCATCTTTTTTACTCGACAACGAAACACATCGTACACACATATGTTCTGCTTATTTATCCGTGATTATTTCCGGACATAGCAAATTTGAATTCTATACTCGGTAAGATATGAAAAGTTTGCGGCAGTTGTCAAGAGAAAAATATAAATCGTTTGAAAAATGTTATAATTGAAAATAAAAATGAATAAAAGAAAAAAATATTATGAAAAATGATGAAGAGTTATAATGAAAAATTGTGTTTGTTTTATAAATATGTATAAAGTTATTTTTGAATATTTAAGAGTGTATATCAAGTTAAATATGTGTTTGACAGATTTGAGAAAAAAAAAATAATGCTTTGTTTCAATTTTCTTTAGTTAAGTGTGTGTATAATATTTAAAAGAAGTTGAAATATTTTAAATTAATTATTCATCATTAATTATTCATCTTTAAACTTTCTTAGCATACACATAGGTACATAATATCTACACACGTAATACATATTATTTTAACTTTTGCTATATACCCCCGGTGAGATCTCCTGCAGTTCATCGAACAAATTCAGCGGGAGTTCTATCGCACTGAATATAGTGTGTATAGATTTTTCTAATACCCGGAGCGATGTCTGATGCGCTAATTATTCGTATTTAACGAGCTTTTCTCAACAAAATCCCGTAGATCAATGGCGCCTAATTTTTATTATATATTTAGTTATAAGCTGTATTATATACACATTTATTTTTACAAAGATGTTTGAATATTCTTCGGTTAATTATTAATGATAATCAAGTTTTTATTTAATTTTTATTTTCACATATTATAAAGTAATTCATTACTTCCAAAATAATTAAAATCACTTTGAGAAAATTGATTGATAATAAAATAAAATTTTATTATTATATATTTTTGTTTGGATTAAATTTAATCATGGATTCCGATAGATTGTATATATTTTTTTTTCTTTCGAAGCTTACTCTGAATTGTATTTGAAAAAAAAAAAAAAAATAATAAGATTTATGATCCAGCAAGGAGGAGAATATTGGGAAGCTTGTTTATGTAGTTTTATTTTTTTATTTTCTTTCAAAGTGTTTCATGTATCAATATATGTATGAATTCGTTTTTACGTGACCGAAATAAAGCCGCGACAATGCGATGAAAAAGAAGAAAAAAATTATTTTTTCGACACGGATAAAGAGAATAAATAGACGACGAGACACTTTCTTGCGTCGAATTGCATCGAAAAAAATTGCGTATGTTCGAGGGGTTAGGAAAATAGTAAAAAAAAAAAAATTCTGACATAAATGGATGGTGCGAGGAACGGTTTTGAAGAATACATATATTTTTTTTCTTACGTTCAACATGGAGAGGGTGCCATATTGAGGGGGGATAGAATTTCCATCGTCGCTTCTTCGTTACGTTGTTCGCGACGCTTGAAAAAATATATATATAATGCATATATATACACTACTGTAACATTTTTTTTCGTCCTCATCCGGAGGTCCCGAATCTATCGGAGATCAGGTAAAAATCCTCTCAAAGTGTTGCTGGAAGAATTAAAAAAAAAGTCGGGGAAAAAAATACTTAACTAAAAAGAGTTTTAGTTAAACAAAAAAAAAAAGAAAAAAAAATTGTGGAAATTTTTTTCTCGCCGTTAGGCAGCTGAATGTACAATGATGGAATAATCTTTTGGAAATCTTTGTTTTTTTTTTGCTCACTCCCCAACACATCGCTTGACACCCTTTTTTTTTTCATCTCCCCCCTAAATCCTCTATAATTCTGATTTTATCATCAAAGTTTTCAAAACATCAAAATACACATATAGAATACATACACTCGACTATTAACATCTATGTATACATAGACAAATAATAATCCTGTGTCCTTCAACTTTTCAAATCGTTCACTTCCGCCAAAACTTCCTTATATACCATCTTCAAATTTTTTTTATCTCTTCCTAATTCTTTTTTATTATTTTCTATTTTTTCACTAACTTTGCATTCTCATTTATCATTCACTTCACACCAATCACCATCATCTATTTAATTTTTTTCCCAATACCTGTCGTCACTAAAAAAGATAACAAAACAAATATCTAATCTTCATCGCATCTTCAAAGACAAATTGAAAAAAATAAAAAAATAAATGCTATTATTTTCATTAATTTCTTTGTTTAATACACTCTACAAATATAATTAAAACAACTATATACAAATGATAAATTATTAAATTTGAGTATTTATAAATAAAATTCTTCATCCCTCACACAGGAAAAAAAATTAACCAAAGTTAAAACTGAATTTATTAAATAGAATTTTTTATTTCATTACAATATGTCACTGTATTTTTAAATAATACTGATTATACTAATTTATAAATTAAATGTTCAACAAGAAGATTCCTGTATTTTTTTTTTATTTTACATTTGTCTTACTCAGGAATTTCCCTGAATATACAATAATTCTTTGCATACAAATCTGAAAATAGATAAAATAAATCCATCAGCTACTGCAAAGTTCCAATACTGTGTAAAACTATTGACGCATATAGTAACTTACATCTTTTAAACATAAATATCAATGGCAAAACCCATGATGGAGTCTCTTTTTCATATTCCATACGCATCCATCTGGTAAGGTGGAGTGCAGACAGCCGCCTAGCGCCGATCGTATGCGTGTGAGATTTACTAATTTCTGGAAGACCAAACATGTTTGGTCATGCATTCTCCTCTTTTTGTTCCTCCACATCTCACACACATCAACTCAAGTTAAAATATCCCAAGGTCCTCTTTCAGTGAGGAATACCGAGTGTAACACGTTTTCTGTTGGTATTTTATATATTATAAAATGCATAGTATAACAGTATGCACACAGGCTGCTGTTGAGGAATGAAGGCAGAAGGACCATATTATATGTAGTTGAATGCGGAGGAGAGTGTTAGTTTATACCAGATCGGTATGTTCCTGTTTAGCATGTGGCTTTTGCGTCATGGTGTCTGTATCCCAACCGCATCTGACACATCAGCTTCAGTATAATAACATTTGACACTCAGTTCACTCACGTCAAAGTGTCTCTTTTTTTAAAAATTTATTTTTGTATAAATCTATCAGAATTCAAACGAAATAATCTCTATTTTTTTATTGTTTTTTTTCCACCTGATTAAATAGGAATTTTTAATTTTATATTTTTAGTTAAATATAAAAGAATTCTATTTTGGTGTAAAGAAAAAAAATATTTAAATTTATAATATAAATTAAAGCAGTTGGAATTGAAAAATTAAATAAATTTTATTTATTTGTTTATTTACAATTTACAGGGTTTTGAAAATTTGTTGATAAATATGTTTTTTTTTTTTTAGGTATTATTATTTAATGTTTCACAACATTTTAGAGAATAGTTTTATGAAACAATTTTTCATTATTTTTATTTTATATTTTAGTTATTTTTTTTTTTCAAGTGAAATCTGAATATAGTACATTCGATAGGTAAATGCATGTACATATGTGAAATTATTGAGGTAAATAACAACTATTATGACATAGATTTCGAATATTTTACAACGGCAATTTCCACGTTCTAAAACAATTATTTAATAATTGAACAATTTTCAATCCGTTACGCTTGTATACATACACATAATTTGACTTTCATATATTTATATTTCTCACTATATGTATAAATACATTTACCACGAATAATAAAGCAGATTCTGGCGTGCAAAAAACCACCATTATTACATAGATTTAAACCACTCGATCAACTCAGAAATTTTCGCATTTCAATTTAATTCATCATAAATAGAATAATTATTCTCGGAACTGAAACAACTCCCACGTTTTCTATGTACAATAATATTATCAATAAATAAATATAAACCTCAGAAAAAAATCTGTAGACCAGACTTTGACGTATATAAAATAATAACATACATTTAAAATATATATTATCAAGCTATTATCACGTCTCAATATAATTTCTCAATAATTGAATACATATATAAATGTAAATGGAATTGGAAATTTCTCCAAATGAAAAAGGCGAAGTAAATGAAAATAAAAATGCAAAACAACAAGTTCTTCATGTCTAAAGTTTTTTGTTTATTTAAAATATATAAAAAATTGAAGAAAGAGCTCGTGCCACTGGCAAATGATCCTCCATATATGCCATTCAGCTGCTGAGCCACCTCAACATTATTCTTGCGATGGAATCTGATTTACGTGCGTGTTATTTTCTTCATTAGCAATGCACTGACAACGCACATTTTTTTTCATTAATTTTTTTTCTTCACAATACCACGTACACTAATGCAAATTTATATACATACAAAAATTCAAACATGCATCAATGTACTCTCTCTTTCAACTTGCTCTCAATTTTTTTCTGTTAATAACCAATCGTTGCTTTGATCTTCGGCAAATTGCGTGCTGAAGATATCGCGTGACGACTCGTTTAAGTATAATTCCGACATGTACTTGGGGTGAAATCGTTTAAAGTTTGTTGCGAGCAAATCTTATATGAGCACGTGGATATTTTTTACAATATAACGCAAATACATATGTGAATAAATAAGATATACACTATATACAAAGTTCACAAAGAAAAAGAAAGAATGAGATGGAAGAAAAAAATAAATGTTGGGGGGAAGAAAAAAAAAGGTGAAATGATAAAAGTCGATTCTATCATCATTTTTATTTTTTTCTTTTTTCAGTGTGTACATACTTTGTGAGTGATACTCAAAAATGATAAGAGGCGATACGATGTGAAGAGCGATATGAGGAAGGAGTGGTGAGAGTGAGGGAGAACGAGCGAGTGAAGAGAATAAAGAAGTAAACTCTATTTCCTGTGTACGTGAAAAATATAAGGGGAAGTGAAGGAGCGTGCCAACAACGAGTCGATTCAGGTTTGTCGTTTACACTTATATCTTTCTCAGTTATTTCATTTACTTTCCTCTTTATTTTCATATGATCGCGCTGGCTTTATACGCTATTTTAGTATTTTATTTTCTTCGTTCTTGTTCCTGTAGTCACTTATATTCACAGTGTAAATAAATATTCTGATATCGCTCATGACGCCCACGCGTTTGTGGAAGTTTTTGAGAAGAGAAGGGATATATGGAATTATATATTTAGCGCGTGCTTAAGAGAGATTGTACGTGTATAATATTTATTTTATTTTATTTTTTATTCTTTTTTAACTTGAAAACATACACGAGTCGTATGTATAATCGGTAGACTTACACGATAAATATATCTAAAGATTTTTAAATATAAAAAAAAATTATAGTAATATTAGGTAGAAGAAATAATGAGAAATTACCAAAATTTGTTTATTTTTTTTATTTTATTTAGTCAAATTATTTCGAGATTAATTTTATGAAAATTAAAAGAATTGAAAATTTATAATAATATTATTATTAAATATTGATATCAACAATAATACTTAATTATTAATATTAATATCAACAATAATTAATTATTGATATTAATATCAACAATATTATTATTTTAGTGTTTGAATTACAAATTTTATTGATTGAATTGAAATTTAAATTCAATCTGTATTTTTATTTTCAAATCTACGGTTGGATAATTTGTAAATTTATTTTCAAGTGCGTGGGTTGTTATTGCAATTAGTTTAAAAAAATAAAGATAAAAATAAAATAAATATGTAGATGTAAAATCGGAAATTGGATGCATGTATAGACATATATAATTGCCAGATTTCAAACTGTCTAATTTATTAACTGAACACTTCCAATTTGACTGGTAGTTTTCATGGCGTGTGTGCGTGAGAACTGGTCATAACGACGTAACACCTACGCCATATGCGGTAACTTGAATATATAATACATATTACATACATAAATCGTGAACTCGTCATGCCTTGATTATTTTATGTATCCGTAATTGTCTTACATACACAGACAAACACGTATATCCATTTTATTTCGATAAGAAATTAATTTAAATTTATTATTATAATTAAATATTCAAATAATTTATTTTATTCTTTATTTTTTAGTCAAATTAAAATTTAAAAAGTTCAATCGAAAATTTTTTTTTCTCTTCAATTTTTTATTTTTACATTTATTCGTTATGTTCATGATACGTTCCAGCGATTTTTGGGATCTTTAATGCGTATCGATATAAACTGTAGTAGTCTTCACTAAAACTATATAAAAATATAATACATATATATATATATTCCGTCAGACCCCCATGGATGATTATTTTACGGTAGAATGAAGCGTTCGTTACCCTTCAACATTAATATATTTATTTTGTCTAAAGGTCGATATAACAACAAAAAATAATCCCCAGCGGTTCAAAATAAATTTACGAAAATGTAATAAAAAAACATTCAATCGTTCATTGTAATACTAAATTTATTTATCCACTCAATTAAATTAAAACTATAAATTTCTATGAATTATTCATATTAATTTACATTCTCGAGTGGTTTAGTCATGATTCAAACCAAATGTACATACCGTTTTTTTTTTTTTTTTCTAATATATTAACGACACCAAAACTTCCGGTCATTATACCGAGAATGGAGTGTTCTACTACGCACGTTTAATCGTGATAATAATTGTGTCACATTTATCCACATATTTATTAACTTGCGCATGAATATATAATATACGGCGCATTTAATGTATATAAGTACGTGTGTTTGTTGTATAGGAAGAAATTGAATTGAATGACATGGAGAAAAATTATTCTACGAGTTGTCGCGCGTTTGTGTATAGCTCGTGCGTTACCGTTCGAGCACAACGATCACCTGCCTTCACGCTGGAGTGGTGACTTGTAAATCACTCCACCGAAACTCACAATATAACCTCAAACTTTGAATTCAAAACAATATAAACGTTCAATAAAAAAAAAGAGAGAAGAGAAATTGAGTGAATAAATGAGAGGAAAATTTTAATATCAAAATGAATATGAAATGAAAATGGAATTGATTTTTATTTGTTTGATTTGGGGAATTAAATTATTTATAGAAATTTCTATATGTATTTTTTAATTTTTTTTTTTTGAATGAAATTCGCGGGGGTTTTCATATTTTTATTGTGTAATATATATTGATTTGGTTTGTGAGTGCAGTAATCTTCTTCATTATTGTTTGTCACGGTTCAGTGAAAAGTAATACGCGTCGTGTGGTCTTTGAAACGCGCGTGGTTACGCTTCGATAATATATTTGAAATAATAAAAAAATAATGGGGCAAAAAGTTATGACAATAAAATAAACGGTTTATAAATTTTTTTTTTTTTTCATAAATATTTCCTGCATTTGAATAAAACAAATTATAAATTAATAAATAAACAAATATATCTATTAAAAAACTAATATTATTTTTTTTTATAACGCGAAAAAAATTGTTAAGTTCACTTGGAAAAATTTTGATGTATTTATAAAAATATCTAATAATAAAAATCAATTTATGTTGATATTATTTAATATTATTATAAATATTTCAAATACAATTTCTTTCTAATAAATATTTAATAAATATTCTCTCAACAAGAAAAAAAAATTAATAGATACTTAAACATTAAAATTATTTGAAAAATTTTACGTCTTAAAATAGTAATAATTTATATTCGCTTTCTTTTTTACAAAAAATACTTATACTTTACTTCAATTGACACGAATACATAGGCTAAAAAATCATGAATACAAAATGAGAGTGAACTCGAGATGTCTGGCACAAAATTTACACATAAATACATACGTACTTTTATTTTATTTAAGTTGCACTGACCACGCGTCCTTGACATCGCGTTCATTTTCGTTTCTTCGCTTGACGCCTGAACATTATTATTTTCGTAATATAACTCAACTTTCAGTTGCGCGGTGCGCACACAATTCATAAGTGAGAACGGGGTGGTGATGCAGGTATATAGTTATGTACTTTAGAATATATATGAACAAGAGGGAGAAAAATGTGGAACGAAGGCAGCAGCAACTCGCATTACTCCTTAGCCAGACTCCTTTTGTCGGAACATATACATTCATTTACACATATGTATATATAAATACACACATACATACACTTACGTATTAATATATATATATATGCATGATTATTGCGAGTGTTGTGCACGCGTGCTGCACGTGCCCAAACCATGCAGACGTGACTCGTGCTCAAGCTCACGTTATACTTCGTTATAATATCGTGCAAATTTTTCTTTTTTTTTTTTGTTCAAACACTCAATGGCAAAATATTAAACACGATACGTGTATTAAAATCCCAAAATTTAAGTAGTGACACGAATGAAATATTATTTATTTTATTCATGCATTTTTATTGACAATTATATTTTTTAAATCAATTTAAATGAATATAAATATGTGAGATGATTTATTGAATTTATAAAACCTTGATGGAGAAAAATTGTAATAAAATAAATATATATACTGATATTATATTTTGAGCATTAAAAATTTGCTTCCTTGAACTGCAGTTCATCCTTCGTTTGAATATAACATGATCAATTTTTGTATATGTAAATATAGGTAAATTTTTTTTTTCTTTTTTTTTTTGTCGATGTAGTATTTGTATATTGGTTTTATGATAAACAATAAATTCGTATGATTTCAAATACGAAATTATATACACCTCGTCGTCACTATATATTGAATATATAGTACTGTATATTTTTAATTTTATATCGTCAAATCCCACGCGTATAAAGCAAACAAAAAAATTTTATATAATAGAGGGACAATATTGCATTCTTTCATCTTCACCGAAGGCTTTACATATTTATTCATTTATTTGTTTATTTTTATTTTTAACTTGACGATAAAATATTGGTGATGTAGACTATTATGATATGGTCCTTGTGAAAGAGAAAATGAGAAAAAATATATATATACATATATTCAAATGTTCTCTTTGATGTTGGCTATAAAATAAGCTCGTTCATGCATTGTGAGCATTTCTCTTACTTTTTTCGTGAGTCTGTCATGTGCACTTAGTTGATTCGCTTTAGGTATCGTGTATCGATGCCTTGAGTTATGTCGATGTAGGTGTACGGTACTTTTACGGTACTCATATGCCATCCTGCATCACCATATGGTTCATAAATTTATCTATATTCTTTCTTGCGTGGCACAAGGAAAAAATGATATTTTAAAATCATTATGAATAGGAATTTTAGCGATTATTTTATCATTATAAAATGGAATAGAATAATTTAAAATCCAATAATAATAATAATAAAAATAAATAATAATAATAATAATAATAATTTGTATTAATATAATTATTAATATTAATTTACGATTTTCGTTTTAATTGATATTTAAATATTGTGATACTATTTGTTTATAAATTCTGGTGGATAAAAATAATTAATTTCAGTTAATTTAATCACAGTTTTATGAAAAATATTGTCGATAATATATCTTTCAAATCGTGAAAAAATATTACCAATAAACACTCAATGTTTTTCTTATTTTATTTTTTTCTTCAACATTTTTAAATAATAATACTTTTCATTTTTATACTCATCATCGAGTGCAATTGTCTCGGTAGCAAATAGTATTTGAAAGATCTTCCTGCAACCATTTTTGGTGAGTTGTTAACTAAAGAAAATAAAAATACAACTAAATTGCTTTCAATTTCTATTGCCCCATCTTCATTCTCTCATTGCACCTCATCTCTCACCATTTAGCTCTTTTATGTATTGTGTTACCTTGAAAAATAATACGAAAAAGAAGAAGGTTATAATGAAAGAGTGTAATTCACTCAATCATAACTTATGATTTCTGAACATCAATAATAATCGATTCACATTAAATGAGAAAACAGAAAAAAATACGAATAAAAAAAAATAAAAATTAAATATAAAATATAAAATATAAATTTAAAGGACCAAAAACAAAACATAAATATTTAAAAACAATTGTGTACTACAAGAATAGACAGTTATATGTCATAAATGTATAGGTAATAATGGTTACAAAGTCACTTCGTAAAACCACAACAATTTTTTACTCCTCGCAACTCATGCACAATCATAAAAAGATAAAAGGTTTATAAACATTGGCATATATAACTTCAAACACGCCATAGTCTCTTGACCTACACCTATTCAACAATATTTTTTACTTTCGTTAGAGATTCTCCGTTGTCTTGCTCATGTTATTATTCTCTTTTACTTCTTAAACTTTATTTTTTTTTTACCTTTAAATTTTATTTGTTCACTCTGCTTTTTCTCTCTTCTACTTCAAAAAATATTGCGGTGCGTGCTAACTTTTGTTGATGACATGTGGTTGGCGTTTAGTGCTCTTGCCATTCACAAACAAAATGATTCAAGATCAACGAACCTGTCACAATGCACGATGAAATAGAAAAATATTATTTATACTCTCCACAATGAAAAAAAATTTTAAATAATAGTAAAACCAATAACAAAATCGACAATAATTTTTTATTTATCATCACATTATAATATATATTTCTCTATTTATTATTTCATTTTCCTCTTTAGAACTGAATTAATTTAGAGCGTGGGAATTCTCAGCATATTTTTCCCATATGACAACTTAAAACCGTTGATAAATAGCCATATGTTGTAGGCGGTAACATTTTTATTTTCTATTTTTTTTTTTTTTTTCGTTGTCACATGATCGCAAGTGTATAAGTACACGCACGAAAGGAAGTACACAGGATAATTACTGAGCAATGAAATAACCCCCAGCAAGGTTTCAAAACACACCCTCTACTATCTACATACAGTTAAATCGTAACGAAACAATCAAAAAAATTAAAATTGCGTGCCGCATGGTGTTATTTCAAATCTACATCAACGTTACATATAAAAATAACTGTAACATTGATTGAAACGTGGGAATAATCCTAATATATTTTTTTGATTATCTTCTCTACTAACAAAACTAATCACCGGATATATAATAATCCCCATTGCCATAATTCAATATTACATTCACATATTTATCTAAATAATAATATCAACCCCAATTCATGGGAAAATATTTAACATTCTCATTGAACTTTTCAACGAAATAATTCCTCGACTATTAACAATATTAAATCACCCAATTATTTATTTTTAAATAATTCCAATCGAAGTATCAAACGTACTTTTATAAAACTAAACAATATTATTGATGAAGTGGATGGTACACATATATCCATACACATATATACATATTATTGCATTGTGAGTTAACAAAGAAACGGAAGTTTTTCAGTGTCCAAAAGTGCACACAAGAGAATAGCAATGGATGATCTTGTTTTGACACGAGCTCGGCTGGTGGTCGAGAACCCTCGGGAAAGCAAAAATCCACCATCTGTTTCTACTGATGTCCTCCATCCCCTCAGTAAACCACCACCATTGCTACAATATTCGCTCTCGTTTTCTCATGGTTATTTATACATTCGTATATGCATAGGCATATACACATAGTGATGCTTATTCATACAATAATAATTTTTTTCCTTATGTGTAAAAATACCTGAAAGGTGGAAAGTGCATTGGGTAAACTAAAAACCTTTTTCGTGAGTGTTAGACATTGAGGGTTACAATAATTCTCGCTGAATTTTTATTTATATACAATATACATATATATACACATCATCAGAATAACTCCTTCATCTGTAAGATATAAATGAAAGAAATATAATATGTATATTTGAGGAAAAAAAAAGAGAGGGACGAGGGCGCGTGCCCGCATCACCTGCTCGCGCAAAAATCTTCTATGAAAAACATTTGCGGGAGGAAAAATCTATATGAATGTCTGCAGCTGGTTCACTATACATCGCGTCCTTTGACATCTTATTCAAATAAGCCAAAAAAAGGGTTATGTATTTGTATAAGTTCGTACATATGTGCATTATACGTATGTAGATATATGAGGGTGGATATATAGGGTCTTTTAGCGATGGCTAGTGGTTTTGTATAATGTATACATGCTCATTCTTTGATCGTACAGTGGAAGGAAGCTGAGAAATGATTTTATATATACATTTTTTTTTTTTTGTAAAATGTGGAAGAAAAATTATAATAGTATGAAATGGAAAGGATTGGTATATTCGATTGACAATATTTTTGATCTATTATTCCACTCTTGTGACTGTAAAGTGACGCATCTGCTGATCGTTACAGCTATAGATATTTTATTTCATTTTTTTTTTTATTTCTATAGGAGTTTTTATCCCTTTTGCGTATAAAATCGCACACGTCCATCTGCATTTACAGTAGCGGATCGGTGAGATATGTGTGTATGTAGTTATTCAGGTAAAAAAATTTTGATATTTGTAGATGTATATTTCGAAAGGGGTTGGTGCGGAAACGCGTGCGTATTGCACCTGGCCACCCCCGCACACTTTCTTTCAGGGTGGTCTGGAGAATATGTATCGATAAAAGAGAATGTAAAAAAATGGAAGGGCGAAAGAAAAAAATAATAAATTAAATGAGAAAAAAATTTAAGAAGGAAATAATGGAATAGGGGGTGGAAGATATTTTGTGTATGTAAAGATACGGGTTTTGTGGTAAACATACAGTTATATATGTGTATATGTACTGATTAAATAATTTTTTATTGATTTAAGTATGTTGATATTATTGAATTTAGTTCTTGGAATTTTTATAAAGAAAAAAAATTTGTAGGGATGTGAAATAATATTTATTGAGATACTATATGAAGGAAAGAAAATAATTATTGAATCGAAAATTAATGAAAAATAAAAATAAAATTAGAATTTATTTTTTATTTAAGTTAATTACGAAATATTCGATTGTTGTATTAATTAAAATTTTTTTTATCCCTAATAGTAAGAATAAAAATATAATACAGTATAAAAAAAAATCTGAAAAAATTAAAATATATAAAGTTTTACTCAAAATATAGAAAATTTCCAAGTGTCCGTTATAAAAATTAACACATGTCAATTCATGAATTATTAAAAAATCCCTAGAAAAATATAATAAATTTATACATGTATAAATAATAATATAAATAAAAACGTCGAAATCGATATAATACAGCCAGAGAATAAAATCCGATGCGTGTGGATATGCAACCACCTGCAGAGGGCAGGTGATGCCGAGTGTAATCAGGACGGGGCGCCAACCTCTGTGTCGTTGCGTTATACTCTCCACCCTCTTTTTCCTCCCTCCGTTTTTCTCCCCCCTTGTTTCTCTATATACATGATGCATATACACCGGACGTTTGTTCCTCCCCCGTTGCCTCATGTACGTCTCTCTTGCAATTGTTGACGCAATTTGTTGCGTTTGTCGCATGAGCTAACATACAAATATAAACACATTACTTAAATAGATAACGCATTATAATTTCTAAGATAACGTACAGTATATAAATACATAGCTAAACTAGAAAAAATTTTACATCATGATACTAAATTAAAGAAAAATTAACAGTCTCTAAAATAAATATTTATATCTTTTTAAAATAATTTAATCGACGATAATGATTCATAAAACCGTTACATCTAAAGACGTATTATATTTTCAAGAATTAATAACCTGATGTTTATGCGCCAGTATGTACGTGTGCGGACATGTAATTGCTGTGTGCAAGGTGTGGTGGAATGAAATCGACGACATTGGTACATATACAAAGAGTATTAAAAAGAAAAATGAATGAAAAAAAAAAAATTGAGTAAGACGCAGAGTAAAAGGTGATGAAGAAAAAAATTGTGAATAAGGAAGAAGAAGAAGAAGAAAAAGAGGAGGAGGAAGAGGAAAGAGAAGAAAGGAAGACGGTGATCATGATGGTGATGATGATGAGGAAGAGGAAAAATAAAATACAACGCATGTTGCTAAGCCGTTAACGCTGGTGTAGGCCAATAGGTGCATCAGCGGGACCCGTATGATGAAAATGAATAAATAGAATCAACAAGAAGGTAAAAATGTCTTGGAGAAGATACTTACCTTGAAAGCGACAGTACTAACCCAGTGAGAGTGATAAAGAAACGAGCGACGGGTGTTCTGCAATATAGTGTATACATATAAATACGTGTGTGTACACGTATACGACACACGCGACAGTTGATTTTAGTCGTTTTATTTTTGCGCATATATACTACGACCGGTCTAGCAGTGTGTCTAGGTCCAGTCTGGTCTTGTCTTTGCAACGGTGCCTCAAGGATTTTTTTTTTCAATTTTTTTGATTTTCTATTTTTTTTTCTTATACTCATTAAAAATATTGTAAACTTTATCCAATCGGAAATCAAACTGTTTCCATATCACTCCATCACCCGCATTTATTCATTCTCATTATATATTTTTCAACAATAATTGTCGCAATAATTCATCTTAAAGTTATAATAATAATTTCAAGGACATGCAATTTAATCATGTATTTAACTTGAACATGAAGTATATTTAATGATTATTAATTTTTTCGAATAATTTTTCGCTTTTTGGTGGTTGGCAAACGGTGGTCGTGGCCGTTGTCGCCGAGGGTGATGTGGGCATACGGGCCCATCGTGTGGGCCATCTTGATATATGCTTGAGACTTGGCGGGTAGTGAGGAGTCAGCTCCGGCAGGTGTTTGACTCTCTTATGCAGTGTTTCGCGGCCGCGGTGTTGGCCACGTCTCTTCTCTTTTTATAGTGTACATATATACACATATACGTATGTACATATATATGTATAGAACGACGACGTGCCGCCACTAACGTAAGAGAATACCATGGAGCCAAAAGAAGTGCTTATATACATCTGCTTTTACTTGGCGGGTCGTCGTGCGCGTCGTTGCCAGGCCCCGACGTCGTCGGTCACTTGCCCCACTCTGTTACGATGGCTTTGGGACCGCGCCGCACGCCACCGCCCCTCCGTCAGACCCATCGGCTCGTTTCGTACGGGCGCGCTGGGACTTACTGAGTACACAGAGTGGGGAGCACGGGACTTGAGCCACGCGCCAACGATCCCCACTTCTATTCGTACTACGCGCTATATCCGTCCGACTTGTGTGTACATGCTCCCGCGTCTTTCTCTTCGCGCTTACGTCGCGTGTCCGGCGTCTATCGAAAGCACAACACACACGCGCTTATACGTATATACTCACTCGTTGACCCCTTAGACAAAGTGACGCCGGATGATAAGAAGTACATTTTTTCTAAAACTACCCGGATAATCGGATTAACTTTTATATTTACTTATCGTTTTATCAATGTATCGACGACCCATGTCAAATGTTTATCCTCTTTATTTTTTTTTTTTTTTT
>JAQQBR010000001.1:11101530-11114099 GCA_030347285.1 Microctonus hyperodae
TTTTTTGGGTGTTGTACCAAAGAGCCTGTTTCTTTCGTATTATATACGCACATGTATACATCTGTATTTTTTTTTAGTTCCGTTCCTCTCATTTTGCTGAATCCTTCGTGTAACGTAGCCGCATTTCGAGCTAACGAGTGAATTATAGTCGAGGAAGTCTGCCTCGAAAACGTGCGGATATGCACGCGTGTCGCGACGTTGATACATTGGCGTGTGCCAAAGAGTAGAATACACACATATGTATATAAATGCAGATAAATTTTGCAGCATCAGTTTGAATTTAAAATTCAACTCACAGACAGAGTGTGAAATGTCAATGTTGTATAGATCTCTTTCGTTTTCTTGGCATTAACAAGGGCACATGAAGATTTCTCTTGAAAAATTCAAAAAATTTGAAAATAAAAATAAACAAATAAATAAAAACTATTTTTTACCATTATTGAAAGTCGAGCTTAAAACTTTCCAAATAAATTTCACAAATATAAACTGAACAAAAAAATATACATTTCTAAATACATTAAAAAATTCACAAATAATTATATAATTTATCCAGACAATTTTTCATTCAAATTTTCAATCGTATATAAAAAATAATTCGCCATATCAAATGTTCACTTGATCAATACAAAAAAATATAATAAAATTCAATTGAAAATAAATTTTATTTTTAGCTCAATCCATAAATAATCTACATGTCAATACATACATAAATATACATACCACCATCATTTTCCATGCAAATATTTTTGCACAAGTATTACATTGCAAGTAACCACAAAAACCAAACGTTTCTCAGAACACATATCCATATAATCCAAGTATACACCCCTTGCCAATATACATCTATACACATATACATAAATATCTCGTGTGATTATAATAAAATGGCGGGAAAACTTATGACGCCAAGTTTTACGTTAATGAGTCTTGGCTCGCGCCACAACATATCGACATTAGTATATACATCGTCTATGCTCATATATCTATATACCCTCTATATACACATACATACATGCATATATATTTGTATATAGAATTGAGTATGTTACTCACGTATACGCCCCATCGAAACAGCAGCTGCAGCTGTTGAGATCCCGTGCCACGCGCGCTCTCCTCTCAATACATACACATGTACATATATATAAATATATACATGTACATGTATATAAATATATACATGTATATGTGTATATATGTATATATAATATCCACTCTATGGATCCTTCTTCTCTCCTTCAGGATATTTCATTTTGTACAGGTTATGTTTCATATATGATGGTTCCTCTTTTTCTCTTTTTCTCTCGTGTGTTAATAAATATGTATATATATGTGTGTATATATATGGGTGTGTGTGTTAGTGTGTGTCCGAATACCTTTTGGTTTAAGTTGAGTTTGAGAGGACCACCGGACTTGTCACCTGTACTACCTTTTGCCAAATACACTTTTCGGAACAGCTATTGCGTCGACACCTCTTTTTTTTTATATTTTTATTTTTGTTATTATTTTGGGAATATGTATAAATATATGTATATGGGAATATTGATATGGATGGGAGAGATGCATTGGGAGAATTATTTGAGAATATTGTTTGGAATATTTTTGGGATTTTTTAGAATTAAGAAGAAATTTTTTTTCATTTGAGGATGGAGAATATTTTATAGTTGATTCGGGATTGAAATATTTTTTATTTTATGTGTGGGACTTTGAATTGCATGATATTTTATAAAATAATTTATTATAATTTTTTGATATATGTATGAGTATTAATTTGATAAAAATGAAATAAATAATCAGAGGTGAATTGGAAATAAATAATTAAATTGATTATTGAATATATAAATGAATATTATATTTGCATTTGAATTGGGTTGTACTTAATTCAAAATTAATTTCTCTTTTGAATTTCAAATATTTTATATATATCTCAATATTGCAAAATTTTGTCATTAATATTGACCAATATAAAATTCTCAATAATTAAATTTCAAACGAAATTATTAATAATTCTCAATTTGATATTTCCACATTCAACAATATAATTAATCTTATTACAAAAGTATCTTACTTTTATTTTTTATTTTTTCCTCAATGTGTACGATGTACACATTATAACTCTCTCGTACGTTCGTCAACAATCGATTGCGCTGATTTTTAAGGACGCAATCTGCCTTATGTGCATTTGTATGCACGCACTTGCCACTCGTTCACGCATGTGGCGTGTCTGAACGCGCGCGAACTTGCCCGGAAGATCGTTAAAACCCGATATAAAAGTTGCTGAGATTTCGGAACGTCATCATCCGCTTTTGCGATTGGTGAAACATCAATATACATATACCTATATCTATATATACATATATAAATGAGCATGTTAATGAGGAGAGTGAAGAGAAGTTGTTCTGAATTTATATTTTCACGGATGAATACGCACCTGCCATATATTTTTCATTTAATGTTGCATCATATATTGGTATATATACGTATATATACATTGTAAAATACAAATTAATGGGAGGGAAGAAAAAAAAACCAGTAAAAAATATTTGCTGATGGAAAGTCCAATATAATTCATCATAATTTCACGTGATTTAATTTAAATTCATTATTTTTATTTTAATATCAAAAATATAAAATCCATGTTTATATTTGTTTATTGTTTATTTTATTGATAATATATTTATTAAATTCTTTATTTATTTTTTTGTATTTTTTAATATAGTTTCGGATTGTTTGTCATAATTAATGAGTATTCGTAAATGTATGATGTATTTAATGGATATATGGGGAGATTAAAGTTGCTTTAGGCTGTAGCGGAGCAGTCACACATATCAAAGGTCACTTTATACAAATCGTTTGATGGCAGCTGCATTTTCTTGGCAATTGGCATGTAATTGGTAGCTTCAGAGACCCGCATCTCTTGCGATAATTCACGCGTGCGTACATAGTTGCAACCTGTCCTCGCATCTCCATGTATTTTTAAAAAATTTTAAAAATGAGATGGAATGAATAAATGAGTAAATATAAATAAGAAGGAAGTATATCAGTTATTTTTAAATATTTTTTTTGTTTTATAATTTTTACATAGATAAAGAGGTCAGTGTAAAATAAAAAACAAAATAAGGGAGAACATTTCTTAATATCATGTTTTATATTTTATGTTTTAATTTTTTTATATTTATTTTTTATTATTTCCTGTAAAATATTATTGAGTGCGCGACTCTTATTTTCACCTGCCGCATACTATTTCTTGACTTCCCCCTTTCATCCCTCTCTTTCCACTCGTCGAATATATTTTTTACACTTTTTTTTTTACTTCACTTTTGCGTATTGATCTTTTAATAATTTTTATTTCTCATTTTCCATTCTCTTGCGTGCTCTAGAACGAACAATATTTGCATAAATACAAGTACACGTGTATAAAGTCATCAGATTTTAAGAATAAATATATACCAGTAAGAATATTAAACAATTTATTCATTCAAAATTCAAATTGCACTGCATATTTATATATAAATATTATGGCCTTCAATGAATTTCCGTACAAAAGAATTGTAAGAAAAAAAATAAAATTATATAATAAACCAAACGAACAAGACAAAAAAAATAAATAAAAGTATGCGCGGAATGGGATCACACAAAAGCGAAAGATCGGTTTCAAAAAGAGTATCTGACAGGAAAAATTACAGTGAAAGCCAAAATACCACTGTGTACAGTGCGTGTAAATATATATATACATCGTGAAAAAATTATATACACACAAGTTAATATTTATGTGCGTTTTGTGCACAAATTCCAACGGTG
Source organism: Microctonus hyperodae (assembly GCA_030347285.1). Classification (NCBI taxonomy): domain Eukaryota; kingdom Metazoa; phylum Arthropoda; class Insecta; order Hymenoptera; family Braconidae; genus Microctonus; species Microctonus hyperodae. The sequence goes on from JAQQBR010000001.1 coordinate 11,105,329, forward strand.
GCAATTGTTAATGGTCAAAAAGTCTCAAGTAAATTTAAAAATACTTTATATATTTAAAGATACACATAGGCATACGTACGTATAAATATACATATACACTATAATTTATATATGTATAAGATATTTTCGTCTATTCAACTTTTCGTAGGATGGATAAATGTAAGAGCTATCGGTAAAAAAAATTGGAGATGATGAAAAGGTAAAAGGAAAATTTTAAAAAAAGATTTTAGAGATAGGCACTCGCCAAAGATCGCCAAAGAGTCTTATATATATATTTATAGGTATGCAGTTGCATGGTATATATGTATAAATCGCTCGTCGAGCCGGCGCTTTTGCTCTCCTTTTTTTTCTTTTACTCGTTTCACTGTATATAATATATAGCCGGATTGTTAATTACCCATAGTCCCCAATCATAATTATCCCCTGGCGAGTTAATAAGTTGAAACGATTACGGAATTACGATGAGTGAGATGAACCAGCGCGTTCCAACATGGATATACAATCAAAGACAAAAGACCGCGATCATGCACATTTTGTCCTTCGTCATTAATATTTTTTTTCCAAGATTATTTATTGAATTTTATTGCGCTTATATTTATTTCATACACGCGATTCAACTAAATTTTTTTTTTTTAATAATTTTTCTCAGTTATATTGATCCTTTTTTTGGAATTAGTTAAAGAGAGAATAAATCTGAAAGAGAATTTTTTAGTAATTGTGATGAATATTTGAGATAATAGTATTTATTTTTAAATTCAAAGATTTCCATTCAAGTTGGAAGAAAATTATTTAAGTTTTGCTTAATATTTCGAAATATTGATAGTATACTAAAAATTAATTCAAATAGCTAATTAATTTTGAGTATCAGGCACAAATAAAATTGCGTAAAATTTCTATTAGTTTTTAAAAATTTTCGTTTGAATAATTTGTTAATCTTTTTATATTGACATGAAATATTTTTTTATTATTTTCTAAAAGGATAAAAATCGATTATTTTTATTTAGTAGTCTATTAATACGTCAATTACATATATGTAAATAGATGTATATATATTCATGAGAGGGTGTAATATTCAAATAATTAATTCAAACATTTACTGCTACCCTTTATTTTCTCAGTCGTTTTTCGGTTCGATTCTTATCGCTAATATATATATAAATATACATATATACGATTGAATTGAGGAAATGTTTGACTAAAAAAGTCGGCACGAGGCGAACCGGTCGTATAATTGGTCGAAATTCTATTCTAATCGGCTGCAAATACCACAAAATCCTTCTCAACTCTCTCTATATCTCATTCTCCACTTCTTTTACTGTTCATCATTCTCATCATCGTCGAAATGGCCCCAACACAAAATTAAACTTGTTCGAATTGATAACTCTGTTCGCCGGTGGTCTACATCTGGTAACTGTTAAAAAGAAGTAAGCGCAAAATTAAGCAAAAAATATTTAAATAAAAAATAAATACGTATATATATATATATATTTGTAGAAATATATTAAACAACTTCCGCTGCATATGAAAACCAGATCTCTCTTGTGTCCAACGGTCTTCATTATTAATTCGTCCCAAGAGATCAAGCGCAGCAATTGATTTAAAAATAAAATAAAATATAAATAAATATAACAACAATATTGATTATTAATTGACGAAAGAATATGTATATGTTTGAAATCCGGTATGAAATTTATTGGCAATTGAGTGAAATCGGGTTAATTAATTTTGTCAAAAGAAATTTTAAATGAGGGTAATGAGCATCAAAGTAACAATATAATTATTTTTATTTATAAATAAAAATCTTTAAAAGAAACGATAAATTATTTATAATTATTCAATCAGTGTGGTATATAAAATCATTTTATATATACTTTTAAAATTATAAACATTTTAATTGCCGATATAAATGCGGGTGGTTGATTAAAATAAATTATGAAAATCATTACATCCTGTTGACAATTGTGTTTATTGTGTTGTTCAAAAACGATTTTATTATTATTATTATTAGTATAAATATGATTCACCACAAAGTGTGTATGCCAGAAATAAGATGATAATTAAACAAATAAAGGACAAATTAAAAAAAGCAAAAAGTGTAAATATTGAGGGAAAAAAAAATCAACACAATAATAAATATCATAAAATTGAGAGAAATATTATTGAAAAAAATTTTTTCGTAACTTTTATTGCGTGTATTTCATTATGAGAAAGATAAACAAATAAATAAATAAATAAATGTTGTTTGCCTCTTGTTTCCTCGGCAACAACGACACATTGCATCGTCATGCAAGGGGTCGAGGCCGTTGCAGGACCTGCTTGTCCTTGACCCATAAAGGCCTTGACATCCCGCATGATATCTCTCAAGACACGAGTCACAATTTTTATAATAATTTAATTGAACATTATTTGCATTCTCACATAACGCCCACTTGAAATTTCATTGTAAAGTGAAAAATTACCGATCAAAAATAAATAATGAGCGAATTGAAAAGATTGATACATAAATTATTATATAAATAAAAAGTTGGAAATGTGAATTAATTAAATATTCACGGTTAAATTATTATATATTTATTTTTTTTTTTTTTCATTATACATGATGTTGGTGTAAATTTTGTGTTGCAAGAGAATTAAATTCAACGGGCAAAAATTAAAAATAAAAATAATATATATATATGTATATACTCAGATTAATGCGTGAGAGAAAGAAATGAATATATTTTAATCCCGCCCATGGAGTTCTTTACAATACACACAGGTAGGTAATTAAAGTTATCTTGGATACTTGAGATTTCTTCGTTTGCCGCCAAAGAACTATCCTCTTTCACGCGGTGTGTTTAGATAACCACAACATTTTAAAATCAGTAAATTCTACAATTTTTTAGTTTTTTAAATTTTCTATCTTTACTTTATTTTTGCTAGTTTTGAGAAAAATACAAAAATAACAAAATGGCCAGGAAAAAAATCACAGTGTTTCATTTATCAGTGAGTTTTTCAGGAAGTCATAAAGACTGCAATATATAAACAAATATAAACAATTCAATTTAACAAGGATATCCTCTGTATATACTTGTGTTTATATTTATGTAAATACTGAGGAGGGTGAAACAAAGAGTGGTATATCATAAGAAATTTGTTGGATATAATTTATTTTTTCTTTTCAAATTTACCTGTGTATTGAATTTACTATGAGAAAATTTTAATAATCGTTTCAAAGATATTTTAGTTAGAATTTTTATTATTTTTTATTACTATCAATAATTTTCTGGAAAATATTACCCATACGTATATCTGTCGGCAAAAAAAAAAATTATTTAGAATAAAAGTGAGGTAAACCTTTGTGAAAATTTCGATAAATTCATGCTAATATAATTTTATTTTTCTATTAAATAAATCTAGCATTTTATAATTTATTGACACATAATTGATATGTCATTTTTTCAGTAATTAATTACGTGCAAATAAAACAATTCAAAAGATCATATGCATTATATTAATGCATGATTAAAATTAATTAAAAACAGCATTTTTATCCTGTGCGTCATTGCATTTAATATTTTTTATTTATCATAAATTCTTTTCGCTTTTTTTTCCCCTCTCCGTTATCGTATAAATTGTTCATATTTTACTGTATATTATTCATGTATGATCATCAAAGAATGTCGCGTCATGTGCAACATATATCGATAGACTATATACATAATAATATATATAAATAATCGTGTTTCTCTTTCTTTCAATCCAAGTTTATCCTCGACAATCACCTACATTATAAATAGTGTAATGAATAGACTCGTTGTCAGAGTGAATAAATCCACAGTACGATTATCTCAAAATATATATACATGTGCATGCATATATTTAAATATATGTATACATATTACGAAATAAACTCTTTAACAAGTTCATGATTGAGTGCTATAAAAAACAGTATTAAAAAAAATATGAAAAAAAAAAATAAATAAATAAAAGGATTAAAATATTTTTTCGATGAAATGTGACAAATATTTTTTATTTATGTATTTTTTTTTCTTTCACTTTATCGGAATATTAACACCTTTATTATATACATATGTATTTGAATATTTTCCCGAGAATTTTTCCAGATTCACTCATGCGTTGTTCATTCGCTTTTGTCGTCGATTCTAAGGATTTTTTCACAAGACACGACGATACTTGTTCTCTTCTCTATATATATATATTCATGTATATATCGCGGGGAATATATGTATTATATATAATACATACCTGTACAATACGCAGGATCATTCTGCTTTATTCTTGGAGACCCTTATTCTTTTCTCTCTTTTATTCCTTTTTTTTTTATTTTCTTTTTTCATTTGGAAAATATGAAAAATGACTCTTTAACTTATCGTAATTGTTCGAGAGAATGCCAACAGTGAAAGCGAAATGTTTCTCATTTTTTTAAATATCGCTGACAAATTAATGGACAGCTACATTTTATTATTAAACATTATTAATCGTTTTTGATGACGAAAATGAAGCAAATTGAGATATCGAATAATAAAAATAAATCAAACCGACAAAATGATGACTCTTAAATTTATAATTATCTTCATTATTATTTTTTAAAAATATCTATCGGTTGATGGATTCAATGGGGGTTGAGAAACATTATCCATTAAATTACAGGGACACACAAAACATTTATTTAAGTGGTATACGTCTGATATAAAGAGATATATTGTACAAAGTGTGAGTGGAATGCATTAATAATTAATCAATACGTGATTGCTTGTATCCAAGGATGTATAAACCGGCGCCCCATCAAGTTCGGGGAAGTTATCAGAGTGTAAGGAATTTTGTTGAGGGAAAGGAAGATTCGTGAGGACACATCAAGTCCGACAAGGTCATACGTGAATTTTTGTACATGTGTAATTTTTATTTTATCTTTTTATCCTTTTAAATTCTTACGTGAATAAAATTCTCAACTATAAAGATACATTCAATTGAGAATAATTATATATTGTTCAACAAAGATTTATTCAAGTAAAAATAAATATTCTCATTGAAATAAATCAAATCCACTTTTATCATATGACAAATTATAATTTAATAATTTCAAAACCAAAATTAACAATTTCATTTCCACAAAACACAATTACTTTTTTTCTTTTTTCTCTATATAATTTTTATCATAACAAATTAAACTACTGCTTTAATTTTTATTTTATTTAATTATTTTCTTCATAATATTAAACGAAGAAATAAAATTTAATTTCTGACATTTCAAACACGTAAAAAAATAAATTCAATAAAATAATAATTAATATCTACTTTAAATAATTTACATAACAATTGTTTAACTGCCTCAACATTTTACATAGCTCCCCTGCAAATGTTTATTTGAATATATATATTTACATCCCATGTAGACATCAATACATCTGCATTATTGTATTGTATACATGTGTATGTGTACAACATACGTGATTATATACCAACACACATAGTATAGCAAAGCTGCTGTTACAGTGCTCTCTCTCTCCCCTTCAATTCAAGTGCGATATGTGTAAAGACATTTGCGCCCTATGTAAATTTATATATGTAAACATATGTATAAGCTAATATACATATACGTGAAATATATGTATATATATAACCTGTGCGACGCAACAGATGCGATTCGGTGACACGGTGACATGTGAAAATCAATATTTTAGGGTGAACTTGAAGAACATATATATATAGTGAGGTAGGTAGACATCCAACAGGTAGATATAGAATTTTTTATTAATAATAAATATATTTATAAATAAAAAAAAATTTTTTTATATATATTTATGATAAAAATTATACTTAATATTTTTTAATTAACAATTAAAAAACTGTATTTATATTTGTTTATGAAAATAATTTTATTATTTATATAACTATGTATTTATTTATTATATTTTTATTTTTATGAGAAATTTTAACTTTCGAAAAATGTTATATTTATTATTGTAATAAATGTGAGTTAATGATTAATACGTGTTAATAATTAAAATTATTAGTGGGGTTTTTTATAATGTCTATATAGTTTTTGTGTATTGGTGTATTTATTTATATGTACTGGTACAAGTTAATTAAAAAGAACATATGGAGTGTTTGAATAATGTTTATTTCAACATCTCTTCTCTGTGGACTGAATTTACGAATGATAAAAAGAATGAAGGAATAATAAAAGTAAGAAAGGAATAAATAAAATAAAATGAAATACGAATAAAAAAAAAAAGTGAATTAAAAAGAAAAGTTGAATGATCATCCGTATATATGAAGAACTTTCTCTTCGAGGACGCGCGAAATGTAACATTTGGTGTGTGCGTTCAACGATCAATGAGAATTCACTTGGAAGTCGTTGCGGTAAACGTATGATTGCCGACAACGTATACGTGAGCCAATTACAAAGTACTTTTACACTGAATATAGGACTTGAGCAGGTTTTTCAGGACGAAGAGAAGGCGCGAATTGCCAGAATATATATTTATACACTTGGCCATATATAGAAATACTCGAGACACAATGAAAGAAAAAATATTTATCAATATCGATAAATAAATATCCATTGAAAAATTGATATAAGTCATTAAGTTATTCTAAAACTCAGTACTCTGTAATGAATACTGGAAATGATTAATAATGGGATCGTTTTTTGTGTGCCAAAGTCTGCGGAATAATTTTGTTCTCATACTTTCATGACCTACGAACATTTTTTAGTCGTAAACGAGCTTGGAATATAAAAAAATTTACAAAACATCCAAAACATTCAACCGATTTTAATCAATAAAATATATTTACTTAAATACAAACATGCTGAGTATTTTGTTATGTAAAAACTCATCGTTATATTGTATATTTGTTTGCCGTTCCCATGAGAAATAGGTACATATATAAAATAGTGAATACGATTATGGGATATAAACCGATATATCGCTCGTCCATCGAAATGATCGACGTTCGACTGAGCAAAACCACCCCATTAAGATTCTAATCTCTGTGATCACGAATCGCGAATGGGTTAACATTGGAGATATATGCGGCGCGTTCCGACGCGTGGCCCGGAGGCCAATATGCGTGTGCTAGTTGCGTGCGCCTTCAAATACGTATATATATATTTTCTTCTACTTCCTTCTTGTCTTCTTCTCCTTCTTAATCTTCTTGTCTTATTTTTTTCATCATCATCATCATCTTTCACAGTTTTATTTTTTATTTTTTACCCTCTTTCTCATATCGTCTTTTCTTGATCGTTCGCCCCCGCTTCCCTCATTCTCCGCTACCACATTTAATTTTAATTCACCATACAACACTGCAACATATAACCTCCAGCGTTAATATAACAAAAGTAGAGAGATATAAATTTTCAAACGGAAGTTTATAATACGCGCACAAAAATCAATGCATCGTTTCGTCTCACCACTCGAAATAATGGTAATTAATTACATCGTATATATAATTGCCAGCGTCGAGTATATAGAGCTTCTCAATTTTTATTATTTATTCATTCAGATATACATATATATAATGTGTATATATTTTTTTTAATTTTTATTTTTCCTCTACTCTTATTTAAGTTGCCAAAGCGATTGTAATTATGGTTATTAATTATATACTCCGCTGCCAACTTAGTAATTATCAAAAGTAAAATTAATGCATTTGCAATAAAGCAAATCATCGAGAAGTAAAACAAATAAGGTAAAAAAATATGTATACATATTTATACAAGTGCTTAGGAATAAAATATAGCTTAGAAAAATATTTTTAATAATTGTTAATTCGATTGTGAGTTAAATTGATGCTATAGAACGGACGTGTTTTAACTTGTTATAATCACAGTGGATTGAGGGAACTTGGGCTGTTGTGATGAGTGAGAAGTATTGAAAGGAAAAGAAAAAAAAAAGGGAAAAAGAAGGATATATCTGAACCGCTTTTCTTAGTAGTATAAGTGCACGCGTCAGTTTTTAAAAGCACTTGATGAACAAAATCCGGTAAGAGTTATTATGTGGGTTAGAATTTAGTGTCTGTATGTATGTCTACCTACTGAGATGAGAGTGACCGAGAGAGACCCCTCACTGTGTTTGCAAACTCGAAGCGATTAAAAATGGAGGAAAATAGTAAAGTGGATGAGGATGAATGAGGAGCAGGATAGCGCGGGATGAAGTAAAAGGGGGAAAAAAATATAACGAAGTACTTTTATGTATATATATATGTTTGTTAATGGCACTTGCACCCCATTGTGTGCGGGGGGATGCATCATAAACTGTCGGTATAGTCTGTTTTAAACCGTAAATGCATATACACCACCTGGGGACTTTTTCGTGAAGACAAGTGCATCGTAGGGATATTAGGGTTGAAGGGAATGATGTTTATAAATATTCTGCATACATAATTAACAGAAAAATCGTCTCCTCTTTTTGTTTTCTTTCCTTTTTTTATTCATTTTTATTTATTATCTTCTCAACACCACACTGATAATCATTTATTTTTTTTCGAAAGTCAAGAGAAAGATATTTTAAATATGTTCCACTTGGAATATATATACATATAAAAATTCATGATTGATATATTCAAAAATGTTTTTACCGATTTTTATCAAAGATACACATAGTTGGATGATGTTTTAAGAATTTTACTTTACATATTTTGAATTATTAATTCATCAGATTTTTTAGGTTATAAAAGTGAAAATATGAAAATTAAATTTTTCTTTTTAAAAGTGTAATGCTGAGACACGTGAAGATTTATAAGTCCAGGTCACTTTTTTTTTTTTT
>JAQQBR010000001.1:11162438-11173223 GCA_030347285.1 Microctonus hyperodae
TATATACACCCATACACATATAAATAACAAATACATACCAACATACATACATACATATTTATCTGCATACATATATATTTATATTCGTCGTTGAATTTTTTGATTGTATGTTTGAGTGAACGTACGCCAGTTCCCCCATTCGCCATATGGCTCGCGCGCTAACTCACACAACAACGAGAGGATCAACCACCACCTCTCTCCTTCCCACTGTTATATACCACTTTATACATATATGTACCACCCTACCGAGTTTCCGGAGACCCTATATACCCACACATACACAGTGGAATATACCAAAGGGGCTGGTATATATTCTATACATTCACAAAATGCGGCGCGTGCTCGAAATCCCCACTCTATATATTTTACATCATGCCTCCCCTAAGTGCTTCTTCTCTTCTTTACCATGAATTTTCACTGCTTGTAGATACCCCCACGTTTCATTATATACTTATATATGTACACTATATGTATATACATATGTAGTCATCGCGGTATGAAGTAAACCTATACCATCCTCTCGTTCTTTCTATCGTATTGCGGCTCATTCCGAATGCGGACGCCATGCGGCGCGTAGCACGCGACGAATTTATATTGTATATTTATTTATTTATTTATTTATTTTTTCGTGTTATTATTTAACATTGTGCATTGGTGAGAAGAAAAAACAATTGTGAATATTAATGTCAGTGAATATTTTATTTATTTACTTGGGTTATTGTTGCAGTAATTAATATTTGTATTCAGTGGAATTGTTTTGTCAGGGGAGGAAAACTTTCGATGATTATTTTCAATTAATTGGAATATTAAATTAATTTTTTTTATTAATGTATATTATTTTGAAGTGAATAGTGAAATTATTTGTTTGTATTAATTATTTCTTCGTAAATTTTTGTGGATTTTGTGAGGATAAAGTAACTGGTAATATAATACAAAAGTATATTTGATAATTTTGAATAGAAAATTATTTTTTTTTATAAAGTCGACGACCGTTAAAAAATAATGAATGTGATGATCTCATGCTTCATTTAACCGTTTGTGGCATTAATCGACGCCAATGACAATCAACATTACAGTGTGAAATATATTACATACAACAAATAAAAATAGATAATTGATGTCTGGCATATTTTTACAAATATTCATCACGTGTATGTAAACAAATCGTGATAATTAATTTAGTGAAACAACAGAATAAATATTATGATAATTCATCGTTAAGTAAAATTGAATTTATCATAACCCGTGAATAATATTGTGTGAATTGTGTATAATTTATAAAGTTTGATATACACCAGGAAAATAAAGATGGATCAATTAATGTTTTCCTAACATAAATAACTACGTTTTATTTACTATATTTATTCGCGTTCTTATACATCAATTCTACGCGAGTATCTTCCACCATTATCATCTGTAAATCCATCTCATTCTATTACTCCATTGCTCTCACTTGTCCAACCGATCGACCGTCAAGCCACAGCATTTTATTTATAAGCCTACTTGGCGCATCAATTAAAATTGTCCTCGAGCGTGCATTACAGAGCAACAAGTCTCGAAACAATATCACCAACCGTTTTATAACACAAAAATAACACACATAAATATCATTTATTTAATTCAACAATCAATTCATCTTGTGTTATATTACTGTATAAACTTATATAAAATAATATAAATAAAGACTTTATTTTAAAATCTATTAAATCATCATAATTATTATTTAAACGAAAGAAAAAAAAAATTACAACACTAATCAAAATGACAACAATGGGTGTAACAGTTTATTGCAATCGTGTGCAAATAAATGGCAGTGATCAAGATCAATTAATGTTACTTAGAACATTACATGACAATGAAAGTAATATTATTGGTAATCAAACACATTTAATAACATCACAAAAAGGATTAAATAGTAATAATAATACAAATAACATAAATGTATTACCACCATATGATCCAACGAGATTAAAAAAACATGGTAAAAATGGACAGCCACCACCAGTTGCCGTTGCTAAACGCAATGCACGTGAACGCAATCGTGTAAAACAAGTTAATAATGGTTTTGCAACATTACGTCAACATATACCAAGTCATATTGCCGCTGGTTATGGTGATAGGGGTAAAAAATTATCTAAAGTTGAAACATTAAGAATGGCAGTTGAATATATAAGAGGATTACAGCGATTATTAGCTGAAGCTGATGGTATTGATTACGATTCCAATTCAAATAGCGGACATAATGTACCGTCACCAACAAGCAGTATTGTTTCATCGAGTCATAATGGTTCGGGCGAACGAGCACATATTGATGATGATATAATTAATGCTGACGATGAAGACAGAGACATGTTGCACGATGACGAGGATGATGAGAGCAAACGTGCGACAATGCTGTCGACACGGTGAGAATAAACATTATTTTCCGTTTTTTTTTCTTTCTTTTATTAATTTATTCCTTAAGGGCTCGGTACAACTGTCTCTTGGCCGTTTATAATTTTTTTTAACTATATAAAGGATTTTTTTTTTATACATTATTTTCATTCTTGATTCTTTCGAGTTGTACTTGCCGGTCTTAAATTAATTCACCGGGTTTCTGGTTCCAAAGTCTGGCGGTAGGAATACATATTCGCATGCGAATAAAATGTAGAAGTATATGTGTGTGTGCAATGAAAAAGAGAATGGGCAAAAGCCTTCTCTTGTGTGTCCCTTGGGAAGGATGAGTGGCTAGAGGGGTGAAGAGGTAAAAGAGGAAGCTGGGGATCACTGAGTAAATGCAAAGTGTCCCCTTAGTATAAAGCCCTTGGTATAATCATATTTTGTCCGCGCATTAATTCTTATTCTGTCTCATTTCTCTCTGGTTTCTCTGTATATTATACGGCTATGTGTGTGTGTGTGTCCGTTTGCTTTGATAAACTCAATGAAGTATATTGGTGTAGATGAAACGCATTCATTGAAACTTGCCTCTTGCCTCTTCTTTTGATCATAACTATAAAAGTATTCAAATGTTTTTATATTTAATATCAAAGCAAAATAAGTAGAAGTAAAAATATTCGAAATTTATATTTGTTTATAAGTTTTTTACAATTTTAATCGATTTTACGATTATGAAGGTATAGTTATATGTATATCAAATTATTGGTCAGATTTTGGCGCACAAAAAACGACCATATTAATATATATTCTAAATAAATCATGAGTAATTATGTGCATTTATTTGCAATGGGATTTCATTGGTAAAAAAGAAATTTTTTTCTTTTTTTTTTTTGTTTGTCAATCTCGCTGTATGCACTGTATAATTTGGAATAAATTTAATTTGTTTCAGGTTGTCGCCAATTATATTGACAACATCAACATCGCCACGTGATTATTATAATAATCAAACGACTGGTGGCTGTGGTGATGAAGAGAATTTGGAGCCAACTGGAGCAATTCAACATACGTCAACAATTAATCAAACGTATTCACGACTATCGCCAACGTCATTAGCATCGCCTCAAACCGATTATTACAATCAGAATGAGGAGAATCTTGAACCAAGAATATTATCACCTTACAGCGGTGCCGGTGACAGTGAAGAAGGTGGTACAATTTATGCCGCAAGTCCCGAGGCATTTTCTGGCTCGCTGTATTACAAACAGGAGATCAGTGAGTCTGGTGAGTTTATGGACGTCGTCAGCTGGTGGGAACAGGAACAGGGAAGACTGGTGCATCATACCCAGCCACATGCCCAACGGCTGGCGCACGTCTGATCCACAACGAGAGAGTAAAACCCAAGCAAACCGGTAAGTCCCGGTTTATATTCTTCTCATCATGATGCTGCTTTCTTTTATTGCCAATGCTAGAGGTTAAAGAACGAATGAAATGAAAAAAAAAATATTTGTATTTAGGGAGAGAGATGTAAGGTGAAAGAAGTGTAGGAAAAAATAAATAAATACGAAGTAACAATAGCTGAAGGGATGATAAAAATTTTCGATATGAATTTATGTATGCAGAGAGAATTGTTGAATTGATATTTCAAGTTGAATAAATATGTCGATATAATTTACGGGCGGTTGAATTATTTTTAGACATTCTGACGATGGTGGAATATGTTGAGAAGTGTTGAGTATGGTAGTAGATATGTATATATATATAGAGAGAAAGAGAAGTGAAGGTCGATGAAGGGAGTAATAGATTTAAATTTGATTATGGAGAAAAATAATAGTTTGTGATTATTAAGATAAAAAAAAAATTATTTTCATACAAATTTGTTGTTGTAAAGTGAATTTAGTGAATTTATTTATGAAATTTTTTTTAATAATAATTCAAATAGTATTATTTGTTTGTTATTTATAAATAAAAAATAATGGTAATTTATTAATTAAAACTATTAATATTTATTTAAACAATTAATATTTTAAATTGTTACAAAAAGTCTCATGATTATTATCCTCGTCTTGAAGATATTTAAAATTTATTGATGAATAATTTTATTTTCATCCAAGTTCATTTATTCAGGGAAATAAAAATAAAAATAACACTCACTGGTTTATATTTCTTTTGACATTTGTCACGAATTTAAATTGACAGGAATTATTTAAGACACGTGAACAGTCGAACGCACGTGATATGGCTCAGTAGTGAGTCAAAGTGATGTATAGGAAACACACAACCAAGTGGAAACTCGTGTTCAACTTAAAATATGTATATACACTTATATATTTGAACACGTGGTTATGATGGGGACATTGCGTTTAGTTGAAATAAACTTTGATGCCACCGAGACCACTTGTAAGAAAGAGCAAATGTTAGACACTCTTCCAAGCACTCGGAAAAAAAAAAAAAAAATTAAAATACTAAAAATAAATTCAAGGGGTTGAAATTTAAATATTATAATAACAAACCACTTAATGACACATATTGTATTATGAATAAAATAATCACTAGGTAATTTAATTATTTCCAAATATTTTTTTTTATCAAAACACACCTATATACATTTATTAATAAATATCCATTATTGGCTTATTTTTTTTTCTCTCTTATTTTCCAAAATTAAATGATATATTTTCGTGCGCTGACCTTGAACAATTTTTTAGTTTCACGCATGCGAATAAAGTACGCAGGAGACCACAAATGGAATAAAAATAAAATACAATAAAAAAAATAAAGACATGGCCATTTGCGTTTTATACACTCTCGCCATGTGCCAGGAAACGCACATTGAGAGAAAGAGATGCTACCGCACGTATTTCTCATTCTCTCTTTTTATTTCTCTGTTTCCAAATCATGTGGTTTCACTTCTTCCTTCATTTCTATTATTCAACGTCTTCCGTTCCGCTATATGAACAACTGTGCGCGCTCCTGATGAGAGAATGTGAAGCCCAACGAAAAAATAATGAACAAAAAAACTATACCAAAAAAAAAAAAAGGAATTCCCGTAAAATAAAGAAAAATATATTCTCTCTGAATTTTTTACAATTAACAATTTTTTTATATATTTTTCATTAACTCTCCAGCATTCTGATATAATAACTATTAAATATTAATGTATATAATTTTCTTTCTGACACAGTAAACCATTTATAAAAATTTCTCAAACAGTTAATAATAAAATTAAAAAATTAATTCTTAATCATAATCACACGAGAAAATTTTAGATAATAAAAAATATTATTCAATACAACAATAATTCATTATTCCCAACACTAATAATTCATTAATAAAAGCTTCTGTATATCCTTTAAATTCACAAGCAAAATAACGAACAAATCCTCAAATAGAATCGTATACTTTTCTCAATAGAGCATCAAAATTCATATTACAATATCGCTTCGTCGGTCCAAGAGAAAACGACAATTGTGTGGGTGTTTTTGTATTAAAAATATTTATAAATGTAGATACATTTCTGTGTGTATGTGTGTGCCATATGGGCACCAATGGCGATGAACCAAGTCCGACGTCAACAACGTGCAGCTTACCATATGCTCCATAAGACTCCGCTTGGCAGACGGGCTATCGACATTGGGTATATCTATACATTTGTCCGAACATAGGTTTTTTTTTTTTTTCATCACCAGACGTAGAGTCTGGTAGACGCGACCAATGCAACTTTTTAATCTTCTACATCATCAAGATTCCAATAATGCCAAGAGGAAAGAAGAAAAAAAAAACAAAATGGAAAATTTAATTACGTTGAAAGAGGAAAAAGAAATTATTTTTTTCGTCTTAGATCGTTATTTAAAATTGAAGAGGTTTATTTTTTTTTTCTTGCGATGTATATACGACGAATATATCTGTACGTATGTAAATATGTGCTTGTATATATGCTGGTAATGTATATTGATAAGATAGATGAGCATGAGCTCGTGTTTACGTGACATGCGGGCGACCACCAGCATAAAATAAATTGCGCGTCTTTAATGTTCTTATTGTTTTCCTCTTTGCACACAAATTAATAAATGAATATGTATGTTTGGTATTGGTAAATAGAGAAAATATGTAAGTAGCACGTGCCAATAGTTATATTTAATTATTTATCAGTCTATAATTATTTTTAATTCATTGAATATATATTTTCATTATTCATGTGGTGGATAAATACAAAATCGAAAATAAATAATTTGCGTATTTTTGGAATACGAATTTTTTTTCTTGTAACATTTCCATTTAATTTTATTCATTCACTGGTGTAGTTGATAGATCAATCGGTGAGATATAGAGGAAATGAGAGTTGGAGGAAAAAAAAAATAGAAAGACATGTACAGGATAAAACAAACGGGAGCCATGAAAGGAATTTATTAAATTAATTTGCCACGACGACGCATCTCGTAAACTTTGTAGATGACCTCACTTTATAATTGTCATGAATTACTTAGTTGATCGAGTCGAGCGTGTGTATTATAGAGTGATATGATGAAAGAAAGTGTACGTGAGTGTGGTTTTGTCGTGTCGGATCTCTTTTGTCATTATCGTAAGAGAAATTAATTCTGCATGATGAAAATAAAAATGAAAGATAAAACAAATATTTTTCTTGTAAATTTAATTCACCTCAAAAAATATTCCGCTATCGCAAAATTAATTTTACTATGGATACGAATAAAATAAAAATATTAAAAAATATTTTTATACTTTAAAAATATTTTGTTTAGTGAATATTAAATTTTGCTTTTTATTTATTTCGTTTATTTCTTTTTGCCCCCTCAAGTCTATCAAGATATCTACCCGCACGTGCGCTTCTATCACTTTGATAAAACACAAAACAATCAACGAAACAGTCCTAAAATTGATAAGCCAATACCAAAGTGTATAATAAAACCCCAAAATTATCCAGATGGAAAATATAACTTTTATCCAAACTCTTGAAAAATACTAGTGCTTTTATATTAGTTCTTTCATATTTTTTTTTTCAAATGTTTTCCATTAATTTTAATTTTCTGCTTTTTCATCATTACTGACTATAATATCAACATTCATATCCATGAATAATAATTCATATTTAAAATTATAAAATCATAACAGCACAATTAATTTACAAACAATGAAAATAATTTTCAATTATAAATGCACAGACGTTACGTGATAATAATTATATTCATAATATAGTCATTCGGTTGAATAAAAATTTCTTGCAATATTCTCACGACCCTGATGTGTTTGACACTGGCATTAGTATCACAAAATAAGAAAACAAAAAAATATCTAAGAAAGCAGAACGAAAATTTAGTTTATGTACTGCAAAAAAAAAAAGTTTTATAATATTTAGTGGATGATTTCAAATTGAATTTAATTTTTTTATTTCCGCTAGTTCAGGTAAAATCCCTCGTGATAGTTCTAATGTAGATACACCATCTATTGCATGTACCCGTGTAACTAAGATATATTTTTATATGGAGGTTTATTCGTTGGGTACGTGTGTATAGGTATGAGGGGCAAAGAATATGTGGAGAGTTAGAGAGACCATGTGTGAGCACAATGGGATGTGTGGACAATGAGTGCTACAAAAGTATCTTCACCCCCGGAAGGACACGCTCCACGTGTGTCAGGAAGGGGGAGCACAAGATATCGATGAGATCGCAGAGAGAGAGAATGGAGGAAAAAAAATAAATTCGGAAGTTGAATATTTTTTCGGATCTATAGAAGATTTTTTTTTTTATTTTGATGGACGAGTAACGGTTTTTCCACTTGAAAATCTCAGTGATTTCTCGCTAGGTTTTTTTGATATAAAAATATATTCCCTTTCAGTGTTATTTTTATACTCATCCTCCCTTTTTTATATTTTTTTTTTTATATTATTTCGTCGGGGAAAAAAATTATGTATCAAAAATTTTTTTGTGTTTTATAATAATTTTGTTTTATTAATTTGTAACTATTTTAAAACTTTAAGAAAATTTATAGATAGTGGAATATATATTTTGGATTCATAATGCTATTTGTTTAATTTGAATTAAATATTCTTATTAAATTTTTTTATTGTATTAAAAAATTGATGTATTTTATTTAGAATAATTTTCATAATTTTCTTATGTTTGAACATGATTTAATTAATTATATTAAATATTTTTATTTACAGATGAGGATTCAAGCCAACTGTACCACTTTGATCTCACGAAACATCAATATATATCTGCAAGAATATTAAGAACAGGATTATACATGCGTGAAAATTATTTAATTAATGCACTACAAGAAAAAAAAAAAATAAAATAATGAAATAAAAAAAATAGCAAGACAAAGAAAGTTTGTGGAATTTTTTTTCCACCAAATATTATTTTCTCTCTGTCTCAATTGTGGACCAAATTGTACTTACTTTGATAATATTTAACAGCATCGGATCATGCAGTCGATATAAAAAATAAAAATCGCAAATTGTATTTTTTGAATGACTTTGTCATTTGTGAATGTACAATTTAAATATTCCAAATGAACATTTAAACATGCATATGTATAAAAAATAATTCACATCATCATGTTAGAGAGTCAAACAAAAAGTATATGTAATCGATGATAATTACTTGAATAATTAACACTTGATACGTTTTATTTCTTTTCCTATTTTATTCAATAACATGAAATTAATAATTGATATTTGGGAATATAAAAAAAAATTATTATTATATTTGAATATTGTAAAATCATGAATTTTTTTTTCGATTCAATCTGTACATTTTAATAATTCCAACATCATTCCGTGCCTTACTTTATACAAATGAATTGATTAATCATTTAATTTTACACAATTTATTATTGTATAGAGTTTATTATATGTATAATGTGTAAAGTTAAATATTTTTTTATGATAAATAATAAACAGTAAATAAAAGAGAGAGAGATGAATTTTTTTTTTTTCGATAGTTTTGTTCGTGAGATTTTTACAATTTGAGAAATTAATATTTTGTAAGTGACGAAGTTATTTTGTGAGAGCCAAAAGTTGTGAGAAATATTTTTTTCTATATTGGCAATTTTGTTAATTTAATGACGTGAAATTGTAAAGAAAAAAAAATTATTGATTAGGTAAAGTTATACATTTATTATATAGTGCCTTCGTTTTATTTTATTTAATAATTTACATTACAATAATATCAAAATAGATGTATGTATGTTGACAAGAAAAAAGTATTGACAATGAAATAAATTGCAGAGGAAAAAAAAAACGAAGGCTTATGCTTGCTCAAAAAATGATAATAAAAAATAAAAGATAGAAATGAAAAAAAGAAAAAATAAAATCATGAATGAAACAAAAATAATTAAATGATAAACAAATAATAAATAATAAATCAATAATTTTCTTGTCATTATATTTTGATGCCAAGTAGAATTTTAAATAAAGCATAAGTAAAAAGTGAAATTATTTTTACAAGATATTTAAAATAAAATTTATTGTCAAAAAATACAAATTCTTTCGTCTTAAGATGTGAGACAATAAATCAAAAATTGTACATATACCACGTGCCTTAGATTACTTTAAATTAAATAAAAAAGAAACAAAACAACAAATATTTTAAGCTAATATTCAAGAATATTTTTTGTACTTGTAATTATTACTCTATTTCTCATTACATTAATTGAATATTTAAAAATACATTTATACTATTTATACATTCTACTTCGATATTTTATTTCACAAAATCCCACGACCACCAATAAAATTTAACACAAAAAAAAACAAATACACAAACAATAAGTAATTTAATATTAAAAAAAAAAAAATTATAATTTGTTGATTAGAATAAATATTACAACAATTCTATACCCATTAATTCACCCCTTCATCTACTCCATTCCATTTTGTCTACCACTATTATTCCTCATGTTTTTGCATGGCTGATGCCATTGGTAAAATAATAATCAAAATAAATATTATATACATATACTCGTTGATTTTTGTTACCTGGTAAAATTGGTCATGCTCACAGGGGGCTGATACCAACTATTCACATTTTAGATTGGGTTTCGCTCGTGCTATTTTTATTTTCATTAATACATGTATGCATATATTTTTTTTTTTATTCTAAATCACCAAGGGTCGATATCCGAATATACTCCACGCGGTTACAGGTCGCACACGCACTTTCACTCGCTCGCAAACACCACAACAGGGGGTTGGCTCTTATATCCATACCTTGCCACGTCACTTCCGCTCAATGAGTGTTTCCGGCCGTTATATTTCACTGTGTACTTCATCCACTGACCGCGAAACAACTCCCCTACTTTATATTTTTATTTAAAAATATTTATAGAAAGCCATATTTATAATAACAAGAAAAAAAAAATATTATATGAGAATATTTAATTTTTTTTTTT
>JAQQBR010000001.1:11173351-11183393 GCA_030347285.1 Microctonus hyperodae
TTTTTTATACACAGGTCTTCGTTGTAGCAATAATTTGTTTTTCAACATTATAAGACGCAGTTTAGTTTACTATTCAAAAATATTCGAACGAAATAAAATGAATATATACGTAGAAAAATTTATAATATTTATCAATGATAAATTTAGTTTAAATAATAAATTTAATTAAGGGATAAATATATTTTTCTTATTTCATTATATTTTTCATTCGATTGAGATTATAAAAATTTAATTTAATTTATAATTTACAAGCTTATGAATAAATTGAATCATCAATTGATTTGCATTGCAAAGTTTAAATATTGCAACGGGGTCATTGAATTTGTTGAATAAAACTAAGCTAATTTTCAATCATTACCACAACGCAGTTATAAAAACACCTGATCCTCGATTGAAACGATCATTGTGAACTTTATCAACGATTGCAGTAATAAATTAAAGTAGAAGGAAGAGAAAATAATATTTCATAGTCATAATAATTAATTAAATATTTTCAATACTGTGTAGTTGGTGATAGGCGAATTAAAAATAAATAATTAACAAAATGGATGTGATACCAGTACCAACGTCCTCGACGTATTTTGCGTCCGGATTATTTTATCCACTTATTGGTATTATTGCAGCACTTTTAGCTGTACATTTTTACTTGGAGAATATGAGAATTGTTCGTATGGGAAATAAATTGCCAGGTATGTAAGAGGATAAAAAAATTTATCGATTTAATTTATTTGAATATATTTTTAATTTAATAACTTGTTTTGTTTATTATTTATTTAGGTCCACCGACAGTTCCATTTTTTGGTAATGCATTGTTAGCAGTAGGAGTTGATCCAAAGGATACTCTGGGTTTAATGAAACAATATTTACATTATGGAAGAACAGTTCGTGCTTTTCTTGGACCAAAATTACTTGTATTTATCTTGGATCCACATGATGTTGAAGTTATACTCAGTAGCAGTGTTCATATTGACAAGTCACCAGAATACAGGTGAGGCTATTGTAAATTAATTGCAATTAAAAAATTGGTTTATTTAAATGTAAGAAAGAAATGAAAAAAAAAAATTTTTTTCTCTTTAATTTATTATAGATTTTTTAAACCATGGCTCGGTGAAGGTTTGCTCATTAGTACTGGTGAAAAATGGCGTACACACCGAAAAATAATTGCACCCACATTCCATTTGAATGTTTTGAAAACTTTTGTTCCATTATTTTTTGAAAATAGTAATGATTTAGTTAAACGATTGCAATCAGAAGTAGGAAAAGAATTTGATATTCACGATTATTTATCAGCGGTAACTGTTGACATTTTAATAAACACCGCCATGGGTGTGCGAGGTGAGAGAAAAGAAAAAACTGGTTTTGATTATGCCATGGCCGTAATGGAGTAAGTAAAAATGATGATAATAAAAATAAATAATAAACAAAAGAAAAAAATACTTTTAGAATGTATCTATTATATCTAGAAATTATGTAACAAATTATTATTTTTTTTTTTTAGCCTTTGTAATATTGTTCATCAGAGACAATACAACATTCTCCTGCGTATCGATCAACTATTCAAGTTCTCAAAGTACGCAAAAAAAACTCAAGAGCTGTTGAATATTATTCATAGCGTCACTGGTGGTGTAATAAAACAAAAGAGACAGGAATACGCGGAAAAAGGTGAATTAGCATTGCCTGAAGAATTTCGTAATGGCAAAACACCGAATCTTACCAAGGTAGAAAATGAAACGATAAATCAATCGAAAATGCGATATGCTAGAGATGATCTCGATGAAATTGATGAAAATGACGTTGGTATGTAATTTATTCATAAATCAAATAATATTTAATAATTATAAACTCCAATAAATTTTTTATTGATGTATAATTTTTTTTTTTCTACAGGTGAAAAAAGACGTTTGGCATTTTTGGATTTATTATTGGAGCATAATCGTAATGAAGGAACTCTCACTGATGAAGAAGTCAGTGAAGAAGTTAATACAATCATGTTCGAGGTTTGTTTAATAAATAAATATATTTTATTTTTATTATTACTTCCATTTATATAATTAAAATAAAAATGCGGTTTATTCGTAAATGACTTTAGGGTCACGATACTACTGCTGCTGGTTCAAGCTTCACACTCTGTGTATTGGGGATTCATCAGGACATTCAGGTAATTAAAAAGAAATATAAAAAATAACAATGGAAATAAATTTAAAAAATAATCAAATAATTATATTTTATGTATTTTATTTTGTAGGATCGTGTTGTCGAGGAATTGAATTATATCTTCAAGGGCTCAAATCGACCATGCACTTTCCAAGACACTTTGGAGATGAAATATCTTGAAAGAGTAATTATGGAGTCACTGAGAATGTTCCCACCAGTGCCAGCAATTGCTCGACAATTAAATGAAGACGTTAAACTCGGTAAGGATAATTTGAATAAAAGAAAAAAAAAATTCCATTGGATTCTTTTGGTGAATAAATAACTCTGGCTGTTAAATTAAGGGTATAAAGTTATATTTTTACGTTTGTTTATGTTCATTGTTATTAAATAATTATTTTGTCATCTTGCAGCAAGTGAAAATTATGTTGTACCTCGTGGTGCAACAGTAGTTATTCCACCATATCAAATTCATCGACTTGAAGAATATTATCCAGATCCTGAAGTATTTGATCCTGATCGTTTCTTGCCGGAAGCAACTCAAAACAGACATTATTATGCCTACATTCCATTCAGTGCTGGTCCAAGGTAATGAAAATAAATTTAATAAATTTATATACATGAATAATGAAAGTAATTAATCAATTAATTAAATTTTTTATTTATATGTAAATATATTTCTTTATTTATTCATGGATAATTTGATATTTATCTGTATGTTTATTTATTTATTTAGATCATGCGTTGGCAGAAAATATGCAATGTTGAAATTGAAAGTTTTAATTTCGACAATTTTACGAAATTATAAAATTAAATCAGACTTTAAGGAGAGCGATTTTCATCTTTTGCTTGATATTATATTAAAGCGAGCTGATGGTTTTAAAGTTAAAATTGAGCCAAGAATAAATTCTACAACAGTTATTTAATAAAATGATTATCATTGATTAAATATTCCAATTGATTTTATTAAATAAAACTAATTATTGACAGTAAAAATAAACATACTGTTCTACTCTAAATAACTATTGAATTTATTTTATTACGAAATTTTGTAATACACACAAATTTGTACGTATATAATAAAAATATAAAGATTATAATGATTTATAAAAGAATTAATTTATAAATAATTAATATCTGTTAATAGATTTTCGTTCCTCGTGTTTTTTTCGATGTTCAACAATTAATTCCCAGCCCCATGGAACAACAAATGCACAATTGATAGCAATTAAAACTAATTGTCCTATTGCAAAACTGTCTGTTATATCTTTGATGAAACCTAAAAAATATAAACAAATTATAATATTTATTTTATCTCTCATTTAATTCGTTTATTTCTTCATTTTATTCAAACTCACCCACAAGTGGTCCAAAAATAATTATAATAATTCCATTGACTAGAGTAAATATCCCATAACAAGCAGTGTACATTTCAACTGGATAATTTTCAACGACAACAAGTGGCTGAGGAACAAAGAGGTATGATCTTACCATACCAATTGCAGCCATACAAACCATAATACCCGTTAATGATTCGCCAAAATAAAAAAATGCTAGAGAAAAATATTAAATCGTTAATTTTCCAATCATTCATCACAACAAAACCAATTTATAAATTATTATATTCATTATATAAATTTTCAAATCCACTGTAAACAATGTTACAATAATTATTAAACAAATAAATCATCATTATTAATTAAAACAATAACAATTATCATTGTTAATAATTTTATTGAATGAATTTTAAATTAATTTGACTGTTAAAAATATTTATTCATTCCATTATTTTACACAAAAAATAATACAAAAATTATAATGTCATAAATAATTATCACAAGTTTTTAATTAATTTTATAAATATGATTTTTAATTATGTATAAATTTATTTATTTAATTAGTGTATTAAATATTTATACTCACCAAATTTAGCAAAACCCATGATAATCATTGCATAAAAAAATATGGTTTTAGCTCGAACATTTACCAGTAATGTAAATATCGCAAACATTACTCGTGATGATAATTCAGCGGCGGCGCCAATTGTTATTGTCAATGCAGTGTCACTGTTTGTATAACCAGAGTGAATCATTGCTAACGGAAGCAATGATGCAAATGTAAAATCACTGACAAACACAAAACTTATTCCTAAACTCATTATCATAAATGTGCGATCTTTTAATAATGAAAGTTCAAAAAAATCCGCAAGCATTTTTCTACAATCAAAAAAAGGAAAAAAAATTCAATATTAAATTTAATTGTTACAATTAATGAATATATTATTTTAAAAAGAAATAAATGTATATTATATTAATTTTTAAACTTACAAAATATTTCCAGTCAATGATTCTTCATTGTCATGATTGTTTTCGGATATTGATAATTTTTTCGTTAAAAGATTTTTCTCATCATCTTTTTTATCAATCAATTCAACTGATTCCAATTGTTTAATTTTATCTTTATGCGAAGGCTTTGATAATATTTCAATTTGATGTTGTGCTTCAGCAACAGCACCAACAATATTACCCAAACTTGATGCTGATAATGTTGATAATGGATTTGTTAAAGCCATTCGTGTTGTTCCTGATTTTGAACGTGGACGAATTCCATTTTCAACGTCTAAATGTGACCCAACACGTTTCTAAATATATTAAAATCAAAACAAATTAATAAATAAAACAAGTTGAATAATTTTATTTAAATATGAAATTTAATAAGTAAAAATTACTTTGAGTGCTGCAATTAAAAGTGGTTGCTCATGGCCCATGTCTTCTTTCAAATTTCCTAAACTACACCAGCGATTTGGTTCATTCATAATATTCTGCGTTCCATGAATTGTTGAACGTCGATCAGTCGTTGTAATAATGTGATTTTTATTATTCTGATTTGATAATTGTTTTGATAGTTTTAATTTCGATTCATTTAATTGTCGTCGCTTTTCACGCACTTCATTTGGGTCCTTCAAATGCCATTGCACTGGATGCATCATCATCATTCCAACGATACTGTTTAGACTCAAAGCACCAATCAATGCAGCAGTTGCTAATTAATAATACAAAAGAAAACAAAGAGACGAATGAATAAATTAAATAAAGAATTTTTATTTTATATTTAATATAAGTAATTAATTTTATTTACCACGAAATCCATAAGCAGACATCATTTTTTCAATCATTATTGGATAAACAATTCCACCCAAGCCAATTATTATTTGTGCAGCGCTCATTACCTAGTTAATTATTTTTATACAATTGAAAATAAAATTAGAAATTATTTTTTTATTATAATAATATTGTGAGGTTTGATTTAATATTTATAATTATTTATATACCTCTGCTCTTCTTCTCACGAAATATGCATTGAAATTCGCACTACATATTGTATTCATCAAACCCAAACCAATACCTTGAATGAAAAATATAACTGCCAATTGATAGACATGAGTGACGAAAGCAGTTATAATATTTGGCATTGAAAAAATTAATGCTGCGCTTACACCAACAATTCTAATCGGATATTTTTTCACCAATGCATTTGTCAGCAGACCTAAATTAAAATTAAAAAAATAAACATATGAAAAAAAAATAAAATAAATTTCACGCTTTAATAAAATCATGAATTAAAAAAAGATAAATTGATAAATAAAATTCTGTGAACGAAATGATTATAATCTATTTCCATTTTAGTACGCAGTATTTTTTTGTTTCGTAGTTTTTTATTTATTTCTATGTGAATATATTGTGTAGATGTGTATACATGCACAGCCATAATTTGTTTTGGAATTAATTCGGCTTATATAAGTGATAAAAATGAAGAAATAATTAAATAAAATGAAAAAAACAGATTGTAAATACACGAAAAAAAAATACGCAGTAAATTAAATTTATTTTATTTACCTGAAAGTGAAAAACTGACCATGAATACTGAATTCAACATTGTGGTTGCAGAACCAGCTTGACCAGTAGATTCAAAAAATTCACCAAATACAATTGTAAATGATGGACTCGCACATGATGTTGTTACCTATTATTATTTAAAATAAACAAACAAACAAGCAATGAATTATAATTAAAATCAAAAAAATAACTAACTGCCCATAGAAAATATAAATATTAACCTCTATATCACACCGACAATCTCAACAAATTAATTAACAATAAATTTTTAAGTATACTAAGAAAAATAAAAATGAATCAACAAAAAAAAAATATTTTCAATTATAATTATTAATTATTATTAATTGAAATTAATTTCAAAATTTTTCTCGATGTCTCAGAGTTCAAGTGCATGATCGTTCATTGTTATCGATATCAATTTAATAAATTCCAAGACGTTCATTTATTAAAGCGATATCAAAGTAGTAACAGTTAATAAAAAACTTTTGAATGAATATCGATAAATTATTAAAGTTCTCATTGTGTTATTCTTTGATAAATAATATCATAGAAAATTCGTATGAATATTAAATCAAGTGAATTAATTTATTTTCAATTTAATTTAATTTTAATAAATAATAAACGATAAATATTACACTTACAAAAACAATTGTCATTGAAAGAGCAATCATCCAACCCCAACCACCATCTGGCGCCAAATCTTCAAGTGTGAGTTCATCATTCACATCTTCATTAATATTACTAGATGAATAATTATTAATTATTAATTTTTCACTATTTCCATTTTTTTCTAAAACAATTTTACTTTTCATATCATCATCATCAACTCGACCACAATTATTTGACATTTTTTTTTCTCGTGTATTAAATTGCTATTAAATTTTTTCATATATCACAATTTAATTTCACTTAATATCAATTGTTTATCTGTGAAATACAGATGAATAATATGTAAAAATGTAATAAATAAATATATTTATATTAATAAACAAATAATAAATAATTGCATAAAATTATTTTTTTTTTAATTCGTTAATTGATAAGGGAGAAAAAATTGTCAAGATGTTCCAAGCACCGTCGTCAACTGAATGAGCATTTAATGACAACAAGATACAATGTTGAAAGCGTTATTAAGACTTGGTAATTATTTGTGTACGAAATGTATAAGATGAATTAGAATTTTAACGTGATTTATAAAATGAATAAGGAATATAAAATGTTAAGAAGAAGGAAAATATTTGATAAGCCCCTTGTGAATAAAAAAAAGTGTGTTAATTTTTTCATGCAGTTACAATATATAAGAAAAATTATTTTTATTAATTATTTAGAATGTCATTATTATCATTTTTTTTTTTTGGAATAAATTCATACGTTTATAAATAACATTCTTATATCTAAAAAAAAAAAATGTCGCTTATCTAATGATGATATTTTGGATGACGCCGGTAGCTCTGTCACCTTGAGGTATGATTGAATTATTACCCTCTTATAAACGAGATAAAATGCATAAAATCAACGACAAATATAACAGATTATATACATATATTTTATTATATTATAAAAAAAATTTTTTTTTATAAGTATACATTTATTAAAAGTCTTACATTTGTATAATTAATATTTATTAGTATTAATTGTATAAGTAGAATTCATTTTTCATTAATCTTCAGTATCAATTATATATTTAATATTTCAATTTACTATCATACAATGATTTCATCATAATTATTTTTCTCTTTAGCTCCCTCTACTCCTATTTCAATAATTTTCCATTGTATAATTAAATCTCATTAAACAGCGTTACGTCTCACACTTATTATCTTTAATCATCATAAATGTATTTGAATAAATATGTAGTTTCCATGGAAAAGGTAACTCGCAGACGATGAAATACAGAAAATAATTTATTTTATTTCCCAGAATCAATTACATTATATTTGATAATAAAAATTTGTACATTAGAAAAATTTTTGTTCTTTAATTAATTTATATTGTGCTACATAAAAATTTATTCTATTGTAAACACATAATTTATCAATAAAAATATTAAATACAATGAAGTTATTAAACTCTCAACAATATACCTTATCATTTTCTTTTACATATAGATTTTTTTTTATGATTATAAAAATTATAGAATTATTATTTATAATACCTATTTATAAATATTTTATTTCTCACTGTGAAGAATCACTATGGAATAAAATCATCCATATAATAATCAAGTTTAATTGCTATTTAATGTACTTCTATGAAACTTTTTTTTATATTCTATTTTTCCTTTTTTTTTTTTTTTCATTTCAATTAATATTCAGTTATTAAATTCACAGAGGTGTTTCCACTAGTGAATAAAATATTAGAATTAGTTCTTCGTGTGAAGTGGATAAAGTTACTTCAAGAATAAAAATTAAAAAAATTATCCAAGCATTTTTTTTTTAAATATTTATTTAGTAATATTATACAAATCCATTGTCAAAAAAATTAAATCATCAAATTCCAACAGGGAAAAAAAATAAAATAATATCTATATTTCCATAAAGACCACAGAGTGTTACAATATGATCAGATAAGGTTATCATTTAACTATTGGCAATCGTGAGAGATAAGTTGAACAAGTCCATACCAACGTTCGTTCATCAAACACGCGAATGTACAAACAATTTAATATACACATTCACACATCTGTACACGCATGTATAAATTTATTGATATCTTTATATGTACATGTCTATGTATGCCATTGAGTAACCTCGTGAAAGAAAAAAATTGTATTGTGGAATTATCAGAGGAAAAAAAAATAAAAAAAAAATAAATCAATCAGTTTATTGCGGTGGTCACGTTTGAGTGAACATTCGCGATAGTGTATTACTTTATTAGTTGCATTAATATATCAATACCTTAGTAAAATGAATAATAATAAAGAGGATGTTGTTGAAAATAGTGAGGAAAAAAAATCAAAAGCTCCAGACGGTGGCTGGGGATGGTTTGCGTGTCTTGGCAGCAGTCTTATCACGGTAATATCTCAAATTAAAAATAAATTTCTATTTTTATAAATGTTTATAAATGAATTTTTAGAGTGTGTAAAATTTAATAGAGTATTTATTTGATTTTATTTTAATTATCTATAGCTCTCATTGAGATCGTTTGATCCATCGTTTGGACTTATTTTTAATGATCTACTAATTGATTTAAAAGTTGACTCAACACAAACATCGTCGGTTTTAAGTGTACTTGATGCTTGTGCTAATTTTTCAGGTGAGTATAATATTTATTAATTTATTAATTCAATCGATTTTGTATTATTTTTTTCATATTAAATATTTTTTTTTTGTATTTAGGAATTTTTGTTGGTCCACTGCTGAATAAATTTTCTTACAGGTCAGTTGCAATATTTGGTTCATTACTAAGTTGTATTGGATTAATGCTCACTGCATTTGCTAATAGCATTAGTCATATTTTAATTACATACAGTATTTTAACAGGTAAAAAATAAAATGAAATAAAAATATATAATATAGTATATAATTTATTAGATTTATTTCTTTTTATTATTCAAATAAAATTATCTTTTTCTTTCTATTATTAGGAATTGGCACAGGGTTAGCTGTTGCATCTGCCTTTGTTGCATTAAATACATATTTTGATAAGAAACGCGGTCAAGCTGTAAGTTTTTCTTCAGCTGGAACTACATTAGCAATGATGATTGTTCCACAAGTGAGTAATATTATTTCAAATTGAAATAAAAATAAATCCATTTAGATGAATGTATAAAATAATAATTGATAGATTCAACTGTATAATTATTATCAATCAGGCTGCACATTTTCTTCTTGGATTGTATGGATTTCGTGGAACAATGTTGTTATTTGGTGCTTGGTCATTGCATGCAGTTGTTGGTGGTTGTTTATTGCGTCCATTAAAAATTAACGAAATTAAATCATTAGAAAATTCTACGATTGAGGTAAAATAAAAAATTTTATTGATATATTTCATCA
>JAQQBR010000001.1:11191656-11203004 GCA_030347285.1 Microctonus hyperodae
TCCTAACATCATTTATATCTAAACTGATTATTCCCATTGTAATATTCTTAAAATTATCACCAAAAAAATTTTTTATCATTAATAAAAAAGAAATAAATATTTATATAATTATTTTCATTAATAATTAATTTTTTTTCCAGCTCTGGGAGTTGGTTTCTCAATGGCGTCTTTTTCCCTATCTGTAAATACATATTTTCGTGAAAAACGAGGACGTGCAATGGGCATGGCAATGTCATTAACTGGTCTAGGGCCAATAATAATGCCACAAATAATTTCTCTACTTTTATATAATTACACATCTCAGGTAAAATAATTTTTATCTTCATTCTTTTTATTTTATCTTCATATCAATCTGCAGCATTGTTTTTAATAAACACTTCAATGTAAATATTATGACTGTTTTGTTTGTATATAAAAATTGTGCTACAACACAAAGAAATTGGATTTTGAATTGACCTCACTATTTATCAATATGTGTCATGTGTCTGGTGATGATCATTAGCATTTTAAAATTTATCTTTATTTTATTTCATTCATTATCACTTGTATAAAAAGTAATTCGTTCAATCGCCACTTGAATTATTTATAAAATGTAAACACTTGCGATTATAATTGATATTATTTATTGCTGAGAGTGTAAGAATTAATTTAGATAAATATTAAAAGAATTTTGTATTGAATTTAATTTATTAATTAATTCATTCATTATAATTGGTTGATAATTTTTCTCAGGGCGCAATTCTTATACTTGGTGCAATAACATTACATACAATTGTTGCTGCTTTATTACTTCAGCCAATTAAATGGCACATGAAGCCAGCGGTTAATGAACTTAGTGATAACAAAGGTGAATCATACATTTATAATTATTTATTCATTATTTTTTTAATTTATTTGATTTATTATTTCATATTATTTTATATTTCTTTGTTTGATTTTGTACAGAATTCAAAAAGGAAATTGTGAATGATGAAAATATTGAGCCTGGTGATGTTATCACAGATTCATTTGGCAAAAAGCAAACAATGAGACTTTTAGATTTAAATAACCATGTGAAAAATAAAGATTTTCAAACTTTGGAAATAATTGAAGAAACTAAATCGAATCAAGCTGTACTTATACGTCGTAATTCAGGTTAACAAATATTTATTTATTAATTGAATAAAACGAAAAAGACAATTTTATATTTATTCATTTTATTGTTTACGTTTTATATCTTGTGAAATGAATTATTAGGTGTCGTAATTTTTGTTGGGTAATTCGCAGTTAAATATGAAATAATGCAAATGTCATTTATATTTACATTACATTTGCAACGTGAAAATAAATAAATTTTAATGTGAAAAATATTTAATAACGTTCCCCGGAAATTTGGCGAAATTTAATTAATGAATATTAATCTATTTTGAATTAATTACACATACAAATTAATTATAATTTAATTTATTAACCGCGAAAAAAAATTTTTTTATTTGTATGAGAAATCAATTGTTCAAAAAATAATATTTTTAATCCAATCTATTTTTTTTCTATAGGAAAGAGTTTGGATTCAATAAATTTAGGAAGCTGTCCAATGTTATTCGACGATTCAATAACATATGGCCCAATACCAATTGAACCATTAGATAATAATATCAAACAAAAAAAATCTTCAAAAACTTCTCAACAAATTTCCAACGAAAATGAAAAACCAATTATAACCAACGGAATTCACACAGAGTAGGTACTTATACCCTTTCTCTTATCTCTTCAATCATTCAATCACTCAACCAATAACAATAAAAAAATGTTTTACAAATTTAAATTGAAAATAAACAAATAAACACAATTATTTCCAGAAATAAAATTGAATCATCAAAATCAAAAGGATGCTGTAGCACAATTCACAAATTTACACGTAATATCGTAGAATTTTTTGACTTGAATCTACTCTGCGATCCAATTTACGTAAATATAATGCTCGGTATGGCGATAGCAACATTTTCCGAAATGAATTTCTCTATATTAATGGTATTCATGTTAGACGATATTAAATTCACAACAAAACAAATTGCTGTGTCAATGAGCACAATGGCAGCTGTTGACCTAATTATGCGAGGATTTTCACCATTTATTGGCGAACGGCTACGTCAAACACCAAGAATTTTATATCTACTCAGTTTAGCCATGCTCATTATCAGCAGAACAAGTAACTATTATTAATAACTAATAATAATAACTATAATAATAAATAATACAC
Organism: Microctonus hyperodae; assembly: GCA_030347285.1. Classification (NCBI taxonomy): domain Eukaryota; kingdom Metazoa; phylum Arthropoda; class Insecta; order Hymenoptera; family Braconidae; genus Microctonus; species Microctonus hyperodae. The sequence continues at coordinate 11,193,896 of JAQQBR010000001.1, forward strand.
CATGAATTATTTTATTTTCAATCACTATCAAGTGACGAGCATTAAATAGTAATGAATAAATTAATCCATAACTAATATAAAAAATTTAACGCTTTCTATATAGTAATTATATTATTATTATATATGTGTATAATTTATTATTTTCAGTATTGATTTTCTGCACTGGTTTTATTCCTGTAATTATAATGGTGATTGGAATTGGATTTGCTAAGGGTTTTCGTTCGGTATTTACGTCATTAATTGTACCAAGTTATATTCCACTTGAACGACTTGCTGACGCTACAGGAATACAAACAGTCGTTAATGGAATTATTTTAATGGCTTTGGGTCCACTTATGGGTATAAATATTTTTATAATAAATTAATTTTATTAATATTAATTGATATTAATTCCTCATTTATCTGTGAATTAATTTTTCAGGAATTATCAGAGAATCACGAGGCAGCTATGGACCATGTATAATTATTTTAAATGCCATGAGTGCATTGACAATTGTTATGTGGGTGACGGAAATGATAATAATTAAATGTATTGCAAAGAGGAAATCTGTAAATAAACAATATGTGGCAGTTGCAATTAAAGAGTGACTTGAAATAATTTACAGTTACATCGAAATACAAAAGAAAAAATGATATTAAACAATGATTTGATAGTATTAATAATTTGTTATCGAAATAAATATAAGAAAAAATTGAATGTAATTTTATTTTGTGTAATTAATTTTTTTTTATGTTTGCGATTTATCCATTTTATTTATTATCATATTTTTTTTTATTATTTCCAAGTGAAATATATTATTATTTCTCTTTCTATATTTTCTTCTATTGCAAATCGTTTGCTCATTAAGGTCGTGTCCTTGTTTGATCTATTTCCCTTGTTCTCTTTCTCAATATAACATTAAAATTTCTTTAATTAAATCCCAATTCAGTTCCTCATTCAAACTTCACAAGTTTGCGTGTGTATGTGAGTTTGTATATGATAATTTGTTGTGGCTCGTTATGGAACACAGTCATTTAAGTGATAATGTTAGTGTCGTGTGTATTATAATACAGTAATATAAAACATTGAACAATAGAAAATCTTTTCCACACTTCTCACTGCATTTCTTCCGGCATTACGATTTGAAATTCTCATATAATCAACTCGACACACACGCACTTTATATCTTGCATATCCCATTGCCTTTCATTCCTTTCCATAAAGGAAAAATAAAGTAAAAAAAATACATATATATATATATATACATAAATAAATAAAATAAAATAAGAGAAAAAAAAATTTAGAATCATTGACCCTGAAAATATTTATTTATACGCAGTGAAAGCTTTAGAATTTTTATTGTTTCGATATGTTTTTCATAATATCAAGAACGACGAATTACAAATTAAATAAAATTAATTAAAATTTAAATTATTAATGAAGTCTTGTTTGTTTTTTTTTTCAACTTTATTTTCCATTTGTTTTTCTAGGTCAAATTTATTTAATGTAACGAATAATATTCACAACGACGTTGACCTCATTAAATTTCACCAATAAATAATATTGGCATAAATAACTAATTCACTTCGACGTCCACATTTATTTATTTGTATTTATATGAATATATTTATAATGCAAGGACAAATGAAAATGTGATGAGTCATTTGGCGTTTATCCAACTTTGAAATCGAGCGAAAATATACAATGACTTTTCAATAAAGAGTTTTTTTTTTCATGAATAAATAATAGTTTAGTAGTATAGTAATTGTTTGTATCAATAATTCAATACGTAAAGTCTCCTCATCACGTTCGAGCTATTAAAGAGTTTTTTTATTTAGCATGTTTTCCGTTTTCTTTTCCTTCTTTATTTTTTTTTCTTCTCATTTATTTATTTAATAATATGTATTTATGTACAATCTGTTTTGGGTTATTTATTTTCACTTGATTCGATTTCACATTCACTTTCTTTATAATAAAAAAAACTCTTCACGATTATACACGCAATTGACATTAGGGTCAACTATTTAATTGTTACGTGAATAGACTTAAACATATATGTCACTGGCCATATTACCCGGAAATTTGTAATCAACAAGATATTTAATAGATAATAAATTTCCGTATTTATTTATATACTTCAAGAATTATTTTTCCATCTGTAATATTATTTTTTTTATCCAATCAATTCTTTTTACTTTGTTAAATTCTCTATTACCTCATTGATTACACGTCCGGTTATATTTTTATTCTCGTTCATAAATTTAATAATTAATCATTATAACTATCCATTGAATTTCTTCTTGCTTTACAGAATTATTATTCAAAATTTGACATCACGTGCACATGTGTATTTTGTATGTATACATAAAAAGTAAATATAAATATTTTGGCAGTCTATTTTACACACACGCACGATCATTTATCATAACACTGATCTCATTGTCTCGTACGTGACACCTGAAAATGCAAAAAGAAAAAAATTAAATAAACTGAAATCAAAAGAAAAAAAAATAAATGATTGAATATTTGAAGTAATAATTTATTATCTTGAATATTTTACTTTTGAATGTCCGGAATAAAGTATTGGCGAACCCATTGTACTATTAGTTTTATTCATAGCCAATGCGTACTGTTCATGTTCCATAATACCCCACAATGGAATAGTAGCTGGTCCAGTTGATGCAACAGCCAAATTATTTACTGCTTCAGGCAATACTTGATAGGCTCGTTCAATTGATTCAAATTTGTTCGTTGAATTATTATTTAAATTCGCATCAATATTTTTCTCATTATTTATTTTTATACTGCTATTTAATTGCGATGATTTTAATATAGATTGTGGCGTAACAACGTACACGCGCTCGTTACTCAATGGAGAAATTGAGACCGGAAGTTGTTCCCAAGAGTTATCTTCAGCACTTGAGACAGTCAATGAATTTGTTGTCGCTTCTGTTGTTGAATCTAATTCTGACGACATTGATGGATCTTCACGTTCGAATGACGATACCTGGATGTAGGAAAATAAATTATTTTACATTCAGAAAAATTCAAGAAAGAAAAAAATAAATTTACATAAGAAAAATAATGAGAAATAAAATTATTCTACGTATTTCTTTACAATACACAAATTCTTATATTATGTTTGGTAAAAATAATAATTATTATTCTATCATTTCTTCGCTGTGTATTATCATTAAAAATTCACCCGAATACTCGGTGTATCAACTCGACTGCTCGCTGATCCCTCGTGTTCCAAATCGTTGTAATTAAATCCAGAAAGAACATTCCCATAAATTTTTTCTATTTCACGAATCGTTCCAGCAGCGGGTACTGGCTCAGTTGTTGTGAAATATTCATCGGGAATTTGTTTTGATTGTGATAAATGAGGATGAGATATTATTGGTGATTCAGTGCTTGCTGTTGTGCCTCTGGAGTATTCCTTTAATGTGAAACAAAATAGAAAAGCGGATGAGAAAATTGCCACGACGTTTTTTTTTTTCATGAGGTCATGTTCAGTTGTTATATTAAGTATACACATGGGTCTTTAAAATTATTCTAGATTCACAATGTAATACTCACGATGAGTAAGTGATACCATCTATCGTTTATTAAATTACACTGTGTAATTATTTATAAATCGATATACTTGAATGTACATTTTCTTAGAGAAAATTATCAAACAATATTTATCCTAGAAATTAGGGTAATTGTGAGATGTTATTGTACATATTGTTTAAAGTTAGTGAGGCAATTACGTGAGAAAGGATTTAAAATGAAAAATATTTTTTTTTTAATAGTAAAAAAAAAATGCTAGTTTAACGAAATATTTTAATTTTAATGAGTGATTCTATTAATTTTTTCACTGATGTTGAAATATTTTTTTGAATTATTTTTCAACGAGATTTTTTGAATAATATTTGAATATTGTATGAGAGAATATGTTGGCAATAATAATGTACGATAAATTTTTTTATCAACTATGAAAATTAGAGAGAAAAAAAAATAAAATTTTCAAACAACTCTTTCTCACCTGTATTGTCCAATTGTCTATATTTTTTTGTAATCTCAAAACATCAATCGACGTGTTCACTTTCACGTTGTTTGATTTTGTCATGGCATCTTTCACTTTTGGCCAACCATTGAGCGCTTGAAGTATGTGCGATAATTTATTTATATCCTCATTTCCGATTCTCGTGTCTTCAATACGATCGTCGTCACTGAATACTGGAACTTTTCTACCTCGTGTTTTATCAATCACTTCAACATTTCCACGTTCATTTGACGGATGGAATGGACTTGGTGTGTACTGTGACGTGTACGGAATAATTATTTGTACCTAAAATAAATGACAAAAACAATTAAATAAAAAAATTAAATAAATCAATTTCCATTACATGAAGAAATAAATAAAAAAAAAAATACCTGCTTATTTTTCTTCATTCCTCGCTGTTGGTCTATTTCGTCTCTATTATTATTATCGTTATTAACTTGTGTAAACGAAGGCACAAATGATTCCTGATTATTTTCTTCTCTATTTCTTACTCCAAAAGACGGAGTAAAACCAGCACCAGATTGAATATCTCGTGCATTAAATTTTAATCGTGAACGTTTTGCTTCAACTTCTTCCTTTGACATATGATCAAGTCTCAAATTTAATTCCGAATTAACTTCAGCCTGTTTTCCATCTAAATTATGATTATCAAGATGTGAATTAACATCTAATGAATTTTGTTTAAATCCTGTTAAATTATAATTATTTTTATTATTATTATTAATATTCTGAAAGACACCAAGAAGTAATGATGAAACATTTTGTGAAGGTGACTCAGTAATCACTCGTGAATTTAATTTTGAATTTGTTTCTTCCACTTGACGATGATTAATAGGATTTTGATCAATTTGTTCATTAATGGAAATCTCAAAGGGTTGTAATGTTGATGAAATTAAATCGCCTTCAGTTTCACTATCCAACGACCAATTATTATAATTTACATCAGCTGCATTTGGTATCGTTGCATTTATTCCATAAGTCCCATCAGAATTTTGAAGTATCACTGAGGCTTCATCAAAGCCTGATGACGATGAAACACTAGCATTATTTAATTTCTTATCATTTGTCGACAAATCAATCACTGGCGACTCTTCAATATGAAAAATATGTTGACCATCTGACGATAATTTCGTTCCATAATTATTTTTCTGACTTTTCGTTGTCAAAGGATAATCAGTGGGCGATGGTGTGTCGATTGTAGGTTGTAATGACACTGACGAGGCTTGTTCTGAGTCGGTGTGATGTAGAACTTGTTGGAAATTCGAACTGGAACCACCATTGTCATGATGAATTTCTTGAAAGTGATTTGGTGGGAAATTTTCATTTTCTAAAATGACTTCTGCACTGGGTGGAAGGACATCAACGTAGCTTGAGTCTAAATTGGCATTATCAGACGTGGATAGTGGAGGAAAAGATGATTCACTTGGATGTGCATTTAAATTTAAATTATTATTGTGATTGGACGAATCGGAAATTGATTGAGAATTAATCGAAGACGTTTCTTCATTATTAATTCCTGATGGAATTGGATTTGATGGTTCTGATTGGATATTAAATGCAGTTGCTTTGTACAGCGGTGGAATTGCCCCAGGGTAGAGATGAGGATTTGGTATTGGTCCTGTGTACGTTGATGTGTATTGCGTTTGGGAATTGTCAATGTTGTGATGTGAATTTGACGCTTGTGGAATAATTTCATGTTGAGATTGTGGTGGACCATAACCAAAGTCTAATGGCTTTATTTCGTATGATTGTGATGGTGGTTTTAGATCGATATTATCATTGGTGTATGGTAAATTGTTTCTTGATGGTGCAGATGAATAACGCACGTCTGATGCTTGCGGTAGTGGGATCCATGGTACTGTATTGCAAGTGTCACAATTTTTTCCGGATAAAGGTGGTAAATATGATTGACCTGTTGGAGGTGCTGGTGGCTTTGGTAGAGAATGTTCAGCTGGCCTGAATGGACAAGGGCTTAAATAAAAATAATATCGAATTGTGTGAAAGTAAAATAAAAATAATCTGCAAATTTATACGTGGATGATTTTTTTTTTAATAAGCGTTTTAAATTTTTTTTTAATCGTTTATTTCAATTGTATGAAATAATTGTGTAGGAAAAATATTTCAGATAAAGTTTATGGACGTTTTAAATTCGATATTCATAATAAATAATAATTTTTTATTTTAATTTCTTCCCGAGATATTTAATTATTTTTTTAATTGTACTTTAGATAATTTACACTTCCAAGTTAACGAAATTAACTTGAAATACGAAATTTCATTTACCCATATATCAAAATCATGAATTTAAATATGAAATTAATTTTCTTATTTATATATATTGTAAATATTATAAATATTAAATTAATCCAACTAAATTAAATGACTTTCAAAATATTTATTTCACATTGAAATTTCAGATTAAAAATTTTTTTCTTCAACTACCACGCATCCTTACAAACCACACAAAAATATTTATCAATCATTTGTCCTTCTCTTCAAAACATCAATAAAAATAAAATAAACTCACGGTTGATATTGCGTAGCTTGGGGTGGTAATGGCGGTGGCTTCAAATCACCATTATGAATACTTTGATCGAGATTATGTGGCGGAGGTGGTGGACGAGGGGGTGGCAAAGGTTGTTGTGGCAATGAAGATGTTTGCGATGGTCCTGAAAATGGATTTAACCAACTCATCAATCTCGAAAAATATCCAGACGATTCATTGGGTGCAACTGGATGTTGTGACGGTGGATTTAAAATTTTCCCATGTCTATATGGAGCTTTTATTGAATTATGCGATTGAAATGTTGATGATGTCGATGGTAATGATAATCGATTGCGATGTGCAGGTGGCGCTGGTGGTGTAAGAAATTCACTAATTCCAACTGCACGTCTATTATAACGACGTGGAATAATTGATCCTGGTGATCCATTGCTCTTAGCCAATGTCGTGCTGATGATGCTGATGATGATAATTAAACACGACAGGCCCTGTAAAAAATTAATATACAAATAAAAACCTATTTATTAATAAATGAAATAAAATTATTTTTTATTCATTTTTTTGTTTTATTTTTTTTTTACCTCACAAGGAATTAAAAAGTATTCAATTGAAAAATGAACGTTGATAATTTTTTTAATAAGAGAAAAAAAAATTTATACAAAATGTCTTTTGTGTATATTTAATTAAGCATTTATATATATAATAAACCTTTCAAGTTTACTTTCAAAATTAACCTTGTGTACAAGATAAAAATTATTATTCACAAATTGCACATGTATTAAATTTAAAAAATCAGTGAATATAATTATTTAATCTTTGATTAAATCAAATGGAAAATAAATATAAATATCAGTTAATCTATTTGCATTAATTAAATATAAGAAAAAAATAATATATATTATTTTTTTTTTATTTATATAAATTATTTATTTACATTATATTTATATGTAAAGATATGTTCATTTGTTCCATTTAAAAAGAGTTCACTCTTCCGCTCTTTAATGTCAAAAATAAAATAAGAAGTTTTTAAGTAGCTAGTAAAAGTCATGTGTCTCTCACACGTGTATATTATTTTAGTAATATAACACGTTCATTATATTCTTGCATTCTTTCTCAGTCGCATTTAATCAATAACGCAATTTACCCAACAACTATTATAATACTAGTTAAACGTGGGTAGATAATAATCAACGCCACTAACATAGCAAAGACAATGCTTCCTCATGTGCACACGATTTCTCCTATTATGATAGCATACTCAATAACAATAACAACACAAAACAATAATTAATAAATCATAAACATAAATAATTATTTATTAAATAAATTAAAATAAATTAAATCACTGAATGAATGAAATAAAATAATTTATCATTGAATTTTTGTAATATCAATTTTTTTTTTTTTGCATTCAATGTTATATCGGAAATGTATTTATAGTATATAAATAACATTGAATAAGGTCGTAGAAAATTTATATAAACATGTATGCATAGTTATATTCATACAATGTATGAATATTTATATATGGATATAATATAAAGTGGACAAGATCAAACTAGTCACGAGTGTATTTTTATGTATGAATATATTTATTATGTTGTATTAGTATATGTATATATTTATGAGTGTTTATAGTGTACATAGTAGCTCTAGAACTCAGTCAATGGCATGAGAAGGAGAGAATAGAGCTGCACATACAACTTGTGTAGGCATGAGGAAGTAGGTCAACTCGTGAGAATCATTTCGTACCTATGCGGAACGACCTCTGCGCACGATGGTCTTTTTTCACTCACTCTCTTTATCTTATTCTCAGTTGACTCAGAATGAAGAATGTTTAATGTGTCGATGCATGAAGATGTGCTGTGAAGATACTAATTCTGTTATCTTCCCGTCTTTATATCCACCAGAAACTTATTTTGTTTTTTTTTTTTTAGATTTTAAATAGGAAACAGATAAATGTTTACAGAAAAAAATGTTTCAAAATTGTTAGAGTTTGTGTATATGTTTTTTTTATTTTTTTTTTGTAGTGAGAGTACCACGTGCGCACAGTTGTAAGAAAGTGAAGGAGAATTATACTGCTGTGTGTGTGTGTGTGAGTAGAATGGAGAAGAACACAAACATCTGTAGTGTGCCATGCACTTAAATTGTTCACACGATAATTTTTTTTTTCTCATTTTGTTACATATTATTATTCTATTTTTTATACTCCAACTTCATCCTTGCTTTCTTATCCCGCGGTTTATTTCGAGTGCATTTAATTTATGTTAGCATTAAACGTTGTAAGAATTCTTGAAATGTTAAGTTAATTTGTGTTTAATTAAGGAAGAAAAAAAAAACAATTGATGACTTGGAACGTTATTCAAACAGTCGATAAAAAAATGTCATAAATTACTGGACATGATCTAATTCAGTTTACTCAACATAATAATAAAAATTATTTTTATTATTTTACAATTCCATAATAATTATATAAATTTACACAGTATAATATTAATTAATAACCAGAAATAAATTTGAGAATAATTTTACAAATTATTTTGTCAGTGGTATATTTTAGAAGCGAAAGAAAAAT
>JAQQBR010000001.1:11203102-11213486 GCA_030347285.1 Microctonus hyperodae
CTATTAACCTGAATTTAATTTCAACTATTGAAATAATAAACTCAAATAGGACATTTCATATATTATATTAATAACATAAACGTTTTAAGGATTGTTAAAAATTTTAAATGATACGAAAAAAAAAATTTTTTATTCAAGTATGAACGATTTAAAAATTGGAATTTGCCTGTAGTAACATATAGTTATTATATACATTATACATGTATATTGTGAATTATATGTGTATATATATTATACATATATAAAGAAGAGAAGAGCGTGCAGTAGAGCATCCAAGACGGTAAGACACAAAAGTCGTCAAGTATCTCTCCTCCACTGTGCGAATAATGTAGGTAAGTGGGCTGTGGGGATTACACGACACTCGAACGTAAACCTGACTATGCATACATTCAGAAAATAAATACGTATCGCTTTGTGTCTGTGTGTACTTGCGAATAAAATTGTTGAACAGGTGGTGATAATGCTGTATCATTGTGAATATTAAAATGATAACAAGAAACAGCTTGTCTTATTTTATTTTGATATTGATTTTCTTTTCGGCATTTTTTTTGTTACAAGTTTATTTGAATTTTTTATCTATTTATTTTTTTTAATCTAGAATTATAGGTGTGACAGTAAGAGTATTGTATGCTGATTTTAATTCTGATTATTGATTAAAGGTGTGTGGATAAATTATTTATGAATATATATTATGGAAAGTAATAAAAAAAAAATAGAAAGAAAAATGTTGGTGGATTTATTATAATTAATTAATGAACGTGATGATGAATGTTTTTTTTTCGGGGATTATAATTGAAAGAAAATGAAATTGTGGGATAATTATATTTTTTTTTTTTTTGGGAGTTTGTATTATTTTCAAGTTGATGAGTGATTTAATCGTGGGAAGAAATTATTTCAAATGAAAGAAAAAAATTAATAGGGAAGAAATCTAGATGAAGAAGAAAATGATGATGAATCTTTTGACGTTCATTTTCCGACTTTAAGAGGTCGCCTAACGGCCCGCCCCCTCAAAACATTAATAATGTGTTGCCGTTAAGACAATGGGAACTGGTAAATAAGAGAGAAAATACTTCTTGTGATTGAGGAAAAGTCTAACGTTTAAATTAAGAAAATAAATTTTTATATTTTTGTATCATGAATTATTTAAATGAGTGAATTAGTAAATAAATAACTGAAAGAGTGTGGAAGTCGAGTAGATAAGTGAAAATTGTGATGAATATTTCAAGAAGAATGCACAATAATTAATTCGAAGAGATTGGAAAAAATGATAGTATGTAAAGCAACAAATTTATTTTTTTTTAAATAGCAAACTATTAGTGTATATGAATTAGTTATTAGTGTATTGTATTATTTTGTATATTATAATCTTCAATGACTTGTGTATTTTTTTTTTAATTTTAATGTTTTGTCGTCGGTGACAATAAAAATGTTCACTGACTTTTTCCCATTCATTATATATTCACTTATTGTATTATTTTAACAAATAAGAAAAGTGTTTGTTTCCGCTTGTCTTTGACACACGGCACGTTCTTAAATATAATATAAACAAATATAGTTTATATTCGTGTATATATGTTTATGAAATATATGTAGAAATTCTAATGTGTGTACCATGGACATGTTTATTATTTAGATTTTGAAATTATATTTACACAGTAATTTCTATAATAATAAAACTGTTATTTAAAATAATTTTTCAAGCTTTTTTTCTGTTTCATTTGAAAGAGAATATGTAGTATATATACATGCATATTTTTTTATTATTTGTTTGGTAATATAATTTTTGTGTTTAGATATAAAAAATTTCTTTTGAATAATATTACGTATTTATTTATTTATTTATAGATAAATTTATGATAATGAATTTTTTACTTTTCATAATTTTTTGCAAATTATTTATTTACTTTGCTTATATGCCGTGATTGTTTAATATAAAACTTGTTTATATTATTTAACAATAATTAAAAATTGAATAATTTTTATCTTTATTATCAATTTTTATATTTAATATTAATTCATAAAATTCTGGCTTTTGAATAAAATTTTTTCATTCATATATTTTTATAAATAAAAATTTTTTATATATATTTTATAAATGAAATTTTAAATCGAGAGAAGTAAAAGTACTTTTATTTCTACTACTAAATTTATTTTTTAAGTTATCATTAAAAATTAAAATCTTATCAAAAGAATTTTATTTAATTTCTCATTTTGTTTTTTTCATTTTTGACAAGGCATTTAATAACTATCTCATATTTCACAATTTAACACCCTTGAATTATTACAGTGAAGTGAAAAACTATCCTCCTAACCGCAAAGCAGAATCAAGTTTCTTTAATTAATCGAATTAACCACAAAACTATCACGCATAATCCACAAACTAATTTACCACACTCTTTCCCATACAATTATAATTCTCAATTAATTCACATTCACACAATCAATTATATCCACTCAACAAAATTCAATCAACATTAATTACCACATTATAAATCCACATCATACAAATCAAACTACTTAACATAAATAATAAACAAATAATACTTGAATAAATTTTATTTACTCACAAATCGAAAGTACATGTCTCAATAATTTATTTCCAATAGCATCACACACTCGTTGGCACGCAAAATACAAAACGTATTACAAATTCACAAAATTCTTTACACAATTCCTTTCAAAAAAAAAAAATATATATAAAATTCATAAGTCAATTTATATAATTCAATGCAATAAAAAACAATTTGCATATCAATGCATTATAAATATATTTAATCACTTAATTCACCCGAAAACATTAACAAAAAAAATTAATAATACAAGTTTTATTTAATTAATAAACAAATAATAATATATAAATATATTTAATCACTTAATTCACCCGAAAGAATCAACAAAAAAAATTAAAAATACAAGTTTATTTAATTTTATCACTTGAATGTTTAATCGATGAATGAGAAAAGACAAATTTGTGCGAGGTGTGCACTTGACCAGGGTCAAAGAGAGAGTCCATCAGCTCACGTTGAGCACGGATGACTTATATTCACCAAGTCTCTTCTCTCTCTTTTGCTATACACACACACACACATAGACTTTACCACCATCGTCGTGTTACCTTTACCTTCTCCAATCCCTCTCTGAGCCACTACGTTTTACCTTTCTATACATAAATGTATACGTACATATATAAACCCCATTCTCTCCATTTGTTAACTCACTCTGAATCTTGGCACATGTTTACAGCTCAATGTCTAGTGTATTTGAATATGTGTTTGTGTATATGGGGATATGTATAAAATTATAAAAGCAATTGGGACTTTTCGATGAATAAAATGCAATACCGCATTTTTATGCTACCTGAAAAATAAAAGGAATATTTTTTTTTTACACCTTCTGCACCCTCGTCAGATGACTTAAAAATAAAAATCTACCTGCGTCAACTTTTGAGATGTGAAAAATAAAGGGAAGAAGATTGGAGAAGAGAAGAGAAGAAAAAAAAATTTTTTTTTTCGTATGATAGATGAAGAAGAAAAGAATAAAAATGAAGAGAATTTTTTTCGTGTGGTATTTTTAAGATAAATGACATGAGATATTTTTTATTGTCGAGAGAAAATTACTATCGGTTTTCCGACTGTGATTTGGCTTTGAATTTAAGAGCGAGGGTGAGAAGAAAATGTGTTCTTTTTGTATTTTTTTATTTTTTTTCTTCTTAGTCATCACTATTTTTTATTTTTTATTATAGAGGGAAGATGAAGGACAGAGTAATGATGAAATGATACTGGAATGTTTGAGAGAAATACCAGTGGGGAGAAATGGAAAATAAATATGGAATATAAAATTGTGATGACAATTTAAAATTTTTATTGTGTTGAAAAATTTTTTCGATAATTTATCCATTTATTTCTCTATGAATAAATTAATCACTTGTAATTATTTCAAAGACATTTGTTTGCACTTTTTACAGATGTAAATTAAATAAATTCAATAATAGAAAAATAATTTTTCAATTAATAATTAAAATATATTTCTTGTTTGAAAAATTTAAACACAAATTACAAAATATCCTCATCATTTATTATTTATTTCTTAATTCTTCAGTATACTTTATTTCAACCTTCCTTATACAATTTTCATTTCCTCTAAAAACCACTTTGAACTATCTGAGTCGTAAAAAAAAAAATAAAATTCACCTTCACAATAAATTAGACACGAGTGTCTAGACGATAAGAAATGCATAAGAATTTTCAAACAATTGATTTCACAGTAAAAAAAAAATAGTAAATAAATAAGAAAGAATTTACTTTACTCATTTATATTTTATATATGTATATATGTATATTATACATATATACATATACACATATAAAAACATTTTTAATTTCAAAGCGCAATGCGTTTTTTTTTAACTGACTGTTGTCGTGAAACTTCCATATATTATTTGTTGAAACTAAACCGCACCCATTCGCATGCACATATTTTTTTTTCTTTTCTCTTTTTTTTTTTTTTTTCATTAATGATCCTCTCTCACCAATGCATTTTTTAAAATAAAGGCATTTATGCCAACGAATACACTGACCGAGTCGAATGCGTTCGCGTCTCGAAGAAATCGAGGGTGAATCCCTGGAATACAAAATATGGCCTTTGCAGAAAGCGACGTGAAAGTCTGAATATGACCGGGTTTAACATTTTGTTGCGACGTGCGTGCACATACCATCGTCATTGCGACGTATTAAATTATTATCTATACATACATACATCTTCTTCCTCAAGTCATTGGTGTATACACTTTGATATGGCTCATTCTATTAATTTTGAAATTACTCTCTTTGAAAGTATTAGTGTTAACTTTAATGCAAACTTTCGCTGGACTTTGTAATAAAAGAATAAAGAAAAAAATAATATCTTGAAATTAACTTTATTTGTTTGAATTTTTATTTTTAATTCTGTAATATTTATTTATTAAATACAACTTTCGCTGTGATTATAATTTTATCTCCAGTATTTTTTATTCTGTTTCAGAAATAATATTATCTGTCACCTTCAACTTGATCCATTGTTAAATAATATAAAGTAATATAATTCATTATCAGTATGATTAATTTTTTTTCCCCTGATGCAATTGATAGAGAAGAATTATTTAAACATTGTGCACTTAAAGTTATAGTCATTTCGTTCTCTTGTATATGCGTTAATGAAAATAATTATATTGAAATCTCATTGAGGAGCAAACAGTTTGTAGTGTCATAAGAAATATAAAAATGTTACGAATTTTGTTAAAAAGTTTTGTAATTTTTGCCGGTGGATTTTTTTGGTCGTCATGTGTTGGACAAGAATTATTTAATACGACTATTACTGAATCGACCACAATTATTCCGAGTCCATGTGATGGATTCAATGGAATGAGAATCGCCAACAAAACCGATCCAACATGTCGTACTTATCTTCTTTGTGCTTTAAATTATGACATTGAAGAATATGAATCTTGGACACTTATATGTCCTGGTGAACTTGTTTTTCGACCATTAACAAGAACATGTGTCACTAATAAAATGTACAAATGTCCAGCAATAACAACTTAAATTATATAATATCGTTAAATAAAAAAGAACAAAATATTAATTCAATAATTCAATTATAAGATATTTTATATTCTTGTGTCTTTTTACAATTTTTTAAAATATCAACACATATATTCAACATTAAAATTTATCTATCTCTCCTCAAATTGTTATTAATTAAAAATAAATGACCAAAATATATGAATAAAAATTTATTACTCAATATTAATCGATATATTTATATATATATATTTTTTTTTCCACTTATTATTTAAAGTCCCGCGGAATTTCTGAAAATTCTCATTTCAGTAAAACTGCGAAGTTGTCCACCGTCAGTTGACGGCGTAAACCTCTCATTTGTCCATCGACCTATTTCCTCAACTTCATCATCATTATTAAGATTCATTAACGATCGTTTACGTCTACTTGCAACTGTTGAATTTTTCATCAACGAAGATTCCGTTGTATTTGTGATACCACTTCTAATTACCGCACTAGTTGGTGCTGCTGTTGTCGATGTTGTTCGTGAATTAAGATCAATTCTCGCTGCCACTACATTATCATTTCGTGAATTATTTAATGCATTTGTTAATTCTGCCAGCATATCATGCAATCCATTTCTAATATCTTCCCGAATATTTGGTAAAATACATTCTCGTAAAACTGAATCGCCATTTGATGATAAATTATTATTACTCTCGCTGCGATTTGATAACGTAACATTATCAACGTTGCGTCGATAACGTTTGTGATGGAATTTATTATTATGTCCCATATATTTTTTATGATTTAAATCTGTAGTATTTAATTTTTCAATAATTGCATCTTCCGTTAATTTTTCCAACATTGTACAATTAAGTATGTCTTTAAGTGATTCCACATGACTAATTGATTTATTTAACGCACGAATTTGCCAATATAAACTGTGATTACCATGTTCGTCTGGTAATTCAGTTAATAAAATATTTTTTTCCACTTGTGCTAATCGACTATTCTCTTTATTTTCATCAATATGTTCTAGTGAAACATAAATTTTCAAAGACAATTTATGATTAGATGAAGTATCTGGTTTTCTTCCATATTTTTCATTTGATTCTCCAGAACTTTTTGATGCATGTGGTGGTCCATGAACAATTGGTTTTCTTTTATTTGCTAATTTTTGAAATTTATCGACAGGCGTTGATTGTGTAGATTTTATTCCATGATTTGAATGTGTAGTAGAATGTGTAGATAAACATGATCCTGTTATGGGATCACATTTTTTCGATTCATCTGTATCATCATCACAATCACACGATTCAGATTCCTCAGATTCACTTTCTTTCGTTATCGATGAATAAGAACCCGGTCTTGCTGACGGTGGTGTACTTCTTAATATATTAGTGATATTTACTTTTTTACAATTACCATATTTATCACATGATTCATTTGTCTGTGAAACATTTAAATATGAAACATTTTCGCTCTCTGAATCTGATGAAATTACTTCAGAATCTCCATTGCCAGATACATCAACAATATTATGAGTTTGATTTAATAATACCTGACTATCAGCTGGAATCGATTGTGAAATTTTATCTAAATTTATCGTGGAACCTGAATCATCACTAGCATTTTCAGATGATAAAGTACGATCGGAATCTTGTAAACCTGATTCGTCATTTAATTCTAACGTATGTTTTGGCGTTGTAGTTCCTACTGATTTTAAAATTGATGTCGGGGACGACGATATTATTGGTGTTAATGGTAATATAGTCTTTGAATCATTCAAAGAAACATCTGGCAATGTAGTTGTATCAGATAATGACACATCACTCATCATAGAATTTTGTTCATTAGTTACTTTTGAATTTTTACTCCTGTCTTCACTCGATACTGTCTCTCGAGCTGAAGAAGAATCCGATGTATCTGTATTTTCTTCTGAACTATGTTCCATTGACTGTAATTCTGAAACTTGTTTCAAATGTGCGCAAACTCTTTCATCCGCAACTGGACACACAAAAGGTTTTGGTATATACAATTTATCTTTTTCATTTGCTGCCAATTCACTTGAAGTAATTGTTGTGTTCGAATGCTGCTGACCCATTTGATTATCTTCTGTACTATTGTCATTTTCATGATCACTCATTGAAACTGAATCTTCACACGAACCATCACAAGACTCTTCCCCTGATGAGTTTGTATTATTTTCTTGGGACATATCATAACCATCAGCTGTAGAATTTTTCACTTCTGAAATGTCGTCATTAATAAATTCTGTACAATTTGATCCAGTGCATGAATTATCTGG
This sequence comes from Microctonus hyperodae, assembly GCA_030347285.1. NCBI lineage: Eukaryota > Metazoa > Arthropoda > Insecta > Hymenoptera > Braconidae > Microctonus > Microctonus hyperodae. Next base: position 11,210,951 of record JAQQBR010000001.1, read on the forward strand.
TGATAATGTAATATTATTTTCCGATGATGATGATGATGATATTTGTGGTTGTTCTGTTACATTTGTAGTACTGGTAAATCCAACTGATAATGCCTCATTTATTTCTGATGTAACTGTTGGTTTAATCGTTGTCGATGGTTCTTCAAAATTAGTTGTCAGGAATTCTGGCGGAGTTGTTCTCAATAAATTATTAATTGCCATATTGTGTGGTGGCATTGTTGGATGTCCTGAAATTATTTCAAGTCCGAGACAAGTATCACCGACACAATTTATATTTTGATTCACTGTGTTTTCATATGATAGTTCACTCTCATCAGAACTATCTGAACATTCAGCTGAATCGTTTTTTAATATATTATTGAGTTCATTATAATTATGGCAAATATCTTCAGTGTTGTATGTCAATGGACTGACTTTAATTTCAACACGTTGTCTAGTTGAATCAGTTTCATTTATCCATTGATAAACGTCTTTAGTTATTACTGGTCCCATAGTACATTTAATTACTTTATTTATTGTCACATCGATATTATCTTCGTGAGTGAATTTTGTTAAATTAACTGTTCTACTTAAGCGTGTGTCTTCATCAATTCCTTCGGTGAATGATGTCTTGCACAGCATTTCATTTGGTTCCATTGTTATGTCACCTTCAACAACTGGACATGTTAAGTATTCTTCGGGAATTGTTGCTGAATTTTCAAATGATATTACTGCTTCGCGTAATATTAAACGCTTTGGTGGTTGAACTGATTTATCCACTTTTGTCGTTGTTATTTCTATCCAACATAATGTCATGTGGGCGTTGGTGAATATTGTTTGGACTTTTTTCATTTTTTCATGACTGTTTATTATGAAATCTTCATCGAGATCGAGGTATGTTGTATTCATATGAATTGTTTGAGAAAAGGAATCATCGCTTGAACGTCGTGAAAATGCACAATGATTATTTTCTGGTTTAATTCCATTTATCCGTCGTTTTTGCTCGTTAATTATATTGGGCTGTTGTTCAGGCATTTCTTTAAATAATTGTTGTGTACTTCTTCTCGTAATATCACCGCTATATTTTGTTGTACCTTTTGTTGGTTTTTTCGTTGTCTTTTTTTGATTTTTCGATTTTTTATCAGTTTTCTTCTTATTTGCACGATGATTTTTCTTCTTTGATGGCCACTTACGACTTCGATTTGTTGATTTAACTTTCTTACCAGTTTTTTTATTTCGTGGTGAATTTGCATTAACATTTATATTATTTTTGTCTTTGAGTACACCCAATTTCTCCATTGATGCCATGGTATCTCTTACATTATCAATAAGAGACGTTTTAATCCCTTTTTTCCCTGTATTATCTGCGAATGCATAATCCATAACGTCTTCATCATCACCATAATCCTAATCAAAAAAAAAAAAAATCAAAAAAAAAAAATTTCATTAATTAAAATAAATCAAACAAAACTAAAATTAAGACATTAAAAAAATAAATAAATAAATAATTAAAAATTCTCGACTAAATAAAAAAGTAAAACAAATAAATAAACAGAATGGAAAAAAAAGTAGAAATAAAATTATCACAATAAATAAATACAAATAAATACAAAAACTAATTAAAGGATAATTGAAAGAATGAAATTCACCGTATATAATACAGATTAAAAATGAATAATATAAATTAATTGCTAATATATTTATACAATAAAACAGACTGTGATCAATATATTAAAATAAAAATCGAAATTAAAGAATAAAATTCATGGTATATATAATAGTATTGGTATAATAAAAAATAGAAATTAAATATCATAATAATTTCACCTGATAATTATCACGTGAATGAAACGGAACGGCATTGATCTGTAACCAACAGCTAGCCTATTAAATATAAAAACAGAAAATCGATTAAGATTAATAACGTTCATCCACTTGGTTGTATGTATATTATGAGCTGTATACATGATTATCAATAGTCAACGACTTGAGACGCGCGTCTTGGCAAATATCGATTGCAAGTATATTACAAACGAAAATTTCTAGGTGATGGCCGTTGTCGTCGGTGGAGAGAAGAAGGAAACAAGCGGGATGGTAGTAGGGTATATATAAATTCACCATCGCGCAATTCCGATAACAACCACGATTCGATTTAATTTCACGACGATAAGAGAGCAAACAAGCAATGCCCGCGGGTGTATATGCGGGGAAAGAGAATGAAGAACATGAAGGTATAAAAAAAATAGAGAAATAAGTGGTAGAAAAAAAATAAAAAAATTGTACAACGACACCCACTCGTGAACAAACGAAATGGAGGCGGGAATCTGGTTGAGAATTACTTCCGATTTTTATTGACGAGCTTTAACGCCCTCATTCCTCATCACCGATTGTTCGTCGTTTATTTATTTCTCTATTGATTAATAAAATTGAATAGACGAAAGAAAAATAAAAAAATAAATGGTGTAAATAAATCAATTTAAATTAATTACAGTTTGTTGTCTTCATTGTCAAAACGATTGTTGAATGTAATTTAATTTAATTGAGGTTATTTTTTTTT
>JAQQBR010000001.1:11214184-11225979 GCA_030347285.1 Microctonus hyperodae
TAATAAACATAAAAAAATATTAAACTAAACAATAATAAATGTCAAATATTTACTTACACTATTTAAAATTGTATTAAAAAATTATCTAAATAAAAATCCGAAATTTTCCCCAAAACTATTTTCCCTAATTTGATAATAATTACCTCAATCCCCAAATAAATTAACAAACCCCCAAAAAAATAAAAAATAAAAAACTCCCCTTTAAATATCAAAATAAAATAATAAAAAAAATAATAAAAATTGCGAAATAAAACGACTAAAAAAAAAAGTAACAAGAGTGTACATTGTGAGTGATATACATGTACAAAGCTTCACCGGAAACGGAAACCAACAAATTACGTCACACTCGGAGTTTGAGGGAGGCGAATACAGACCATGTGGTATCAGTAAATAACTATCATGGCATGCACCATTGCGGTAACAGAGGCGCTCGAACAGCCAAACGTACGTGCCACGACACAACCAACAAAAGCGTCGTGTTTGGCCCCGTAGCATTTTGGCGGAATTGGAGAATGGAAAATTGGTGGACAAGGTTGATATATCTGTATAGATGAGGGAGGGAAAGGGAATGGAATGAACGTTATGCAGCAAACGAGCTTGAGGGAGAATGGGTGAAAGGATTGGTGTTTGTGTTGTGTGTAAATTCCCGTAATATAACCCATACGCTTCACTATCAAAAATTTTTTTCTATTTATATCAATGTAACTATTTTAATTTTTCCCTGCGGACAGTCGAGCATTTACCTGGATATTTTTATTTATATTTATGTTTATATATTTTTATCTATTTATGTATGAACGTATACAATAAATAGTTTGAGTACTGATTTATTAACCGCAGTCAATTGTTCGCGAATCGCTTTAATAATTCCTGCTGTGTTGATTAAACGAAACGCTGCGGTGTGCACGGTTCATTTTTATGGCTGATTTATCTCGACACGCGTCGATTTTTATTTGTTCGCTCTTCTTTTTTATTTATTTGTTTAGTATTAAAATTTTTCTCTTTCATTTGATTGTGAATTTAATTGCTTGATGCTATTGACTGAATCTATTTTACGCCGATGATAGAATAGAATAGAATAAATAAATACAATAAATAAATGAATGAATGAATAAATCAGTTGATCATATTCACAGAGAAAAAAATACAATAAATATTGAATTATAAATCTAGATTAAATTTATAATGCTAATAATAAATTTAATTTATTGTATAGTCATATTTATTTTTGAATTATTGTTAAATTTAAATATTATTAATCATGAAAAATGTGAAAAGTGAATTGAAATATTAATTTTTCTGTGAGATTTATTCATCATTTTTTGTTTAATTTTTTATATTCATATGAAAAAAAAATATTATTGAACGTATAGTATTTTTTAATACTCGATAAATTTTACATCAGAGTTTGGTATAAAATAAAATTAAATTATAAAATATACCAAAGAATAAAAAAATAAAAAAAATTTCATTTCAAATTAGAAGTTTGAATTATCCAATACCACTTACCACTTTAAGTTTAGCTTGAATTTCGCGAAGTTTTCTTCTCGCGAGGACTTGTATGTGTGATGAGACTTGTTTTCGCGTCCTCGTTTTGCCGGTGCGAAGCTTTATGTACCGTGCAATCAGCTCATTACGACCTGCAACAAACAAATCAATTCTAAAATACTAATCACAGAATAACCGAATTGTATTATTACATATAACAAGCACACATAACATGTGTTATGTAAAACGCGACACAGTAAGTATTATGTTATTTAATGTATTCCAACAAATAAAGTGGTATAATAAATATTTTTATTTACCGAAAGAATTAAATTGAGTATATCTTGGAACCAGAATAATTGTCTGTATGACTGTAAGTACAAACAAGTCGCGTGTCCTGAGTAAATAAGAGTACATATGTACATACACTGTATGATTCGCGTCGTGATACTCTGATTAATGGCCGGTTGGATAAATAAAACCGGTTATTTCATTCGCATTACGTTCATATATATGCATTTAAATATTAATTGTTTATATATCAAATATTTAAGCGTATTGCACATTTATTTCACCACTTAATATAATTTCACATAAATTTATAAAGTATTTAATTACTATTTATTTTGTAAAATATCAATACGATAAAAGAGATGTTGATTGAATACATTTGAAAAATTTTTTATTATTTATTTCTATAGCATATAAAATAGAATTATATTTATTTTTTCTTTGTTCAAAGTGCAACAAATTCGTTTGAATATATTCCGAATTCCACTTCAAGTGCGAGTGTTTTTATTTTGTATTTAAAAAAATTTATGGAGATATTAAATCGTTCAGTTTAATCCCGATAGTTTTTTTATTCAATTAAAAAATCAAACGTCAGATCAACTCTTTATCCACTTTAGAAATACACATACCACTCAGTGAATGTTGGTTAATTCAATTTAAATAAATGATTCAAACAAAATAGACAACATAAAAAAAAAAGAAAATAAAAAAAAATGTAACTTTGTTGGGAATTAAAAGAGAATTTTTTACTAAATGAAATGAACTTCAAATATATACTTTATAATTAAATATCATTAGCAAATTGGATAGTAGATAACACACTGGAGCGATGTATTATTTAAGTTCACTGGACAGAAAGCACAGACTATTAATATCTCGAGTAAGAGGAAATTGAAGTGGTGGAAATTGATTTTAATTGACGCGCAAAGTGTAATTATATTGGCGCGAGTCCCATTTGCCTGGTATCTCTATACTGCAACCACGTAATTTCTCTTCATTCATTTAAACCTCTATAAATATTTTCCACATTTAAATATATTTTTTAATTTTAGTATACTCATAAACTTTATGAATTCCACATTGAATTAATATATTCATCAACGTCAATGAATTTATTTACTCCATTCTTTAATTCAAATAATTCCTTTAGATATTTAAATACAATAACCTAAAATAATTTTGTACACTTTATTCAGATGATTTATTTTATGTTCAATATTGTGAAATGTATTTTATATAAGCAAATTAATTTAGCAGAAAAATGGTGAAGATGATAAGAAAAACATACAGTGGAGAGTTACGCATACAAAATGTTCATCGAGTGGAAGAGAAAGATAAATTTGAACAGTAAATGTGAACATAGAGAAAAATTTCACGAGAAAAAATTTTATACGGAAAAAATTATATTTAACAATAGTAGAAAAATATTCAAAGTATTAATTATCATGTTGTAATAATAATAGTATTTTTCTAGTATAATTCTTTTGCAAAAAATGTTGAATATTTTTTGGCTTTTTATCACTAAATGATAAAAAAAAAAATTCAGAATCGTCAAAATATTTAACAAATTAAATTATAAATCTTTATATTTTTAATTATCATAAACTACTAAAGTAATAATTAAAAAAAAGTTTTAACATTGTCCTACACCCCACATTAAACGACTAAAAAAATTTCTGTATTTGATAACGTTTATTAAAAAAAAAGAACAAATAAAAAATAATTTACAACCATACTTTTTTTTTTTCATTTATATTTAATTTAATATCAGGTTATTACATTAAGTGAATTTAAATGTGTGTGATGACTTGTATATTAGAATAACACTCAAGAGTAAGAAACGTTGAGAATCGCAAGAAACTAAGAGAGAAAGAAAAGTCAAAAGCAAACGATGATGAAAAGCAGACAGACCAGAACACATCTAAGCGATGCATTAGTGAACATCAACAGGAAAAATAAAAACCGAAAACCAAAAAGAAAAAATAGACGTTAAACATTTATATGAAATATCTCTAGTGCGTTGGCAAATGTTAAAATACATTTCGCGATAAATTTACATTCATATCAATATATAATTTCTATCGTAATAAATATATTTATTCGTGTACACCTATCAAAAATATCATGGGGGAGTACTTCATGCCTGTCTAGATCAATTATTTCTACGCTGTAATAGACATTTCTTCGCCATATCCACACTGTAGACAGTTTAGTACATGGTCAAAGTAATTATTTATCGATCCGGAAATGAGCGAATAGAAATTGAAAGGGCAAATTCACAAATGTCTGAATTTATATACTGCGTCAAAACGTTGCAAATCAATTTTATACACTTCATAAATTTATTAGAGAGAATAATCCATACATATCTATATACTTTAAACAAATTAAAAGTACTTTCTTCCCAAATTATAAAAAATAAATAGAATAAATATATTTACAACACGAAATTTTGTCATACCAAAAATTCAATTATCAAAATATTATTTTTTGTGTTCATAAATTAATTACATAATTCTATGTGGTAAAAGTTTAATTGTATGAATTGTAATTACTGTGAAAGGTGTATGTGCGGGCAATGATTGTAATAAAAATCACATAAATTTAAGGGGAATAAAATCCAAGAGTAGGTAAAAGGAATAAAAATGAAATAAAAAAATATATATATAAAGAATAGAATAGGTAAAAAAAAGAAAGAAAAGCACTCGTGTAAAAAGCACTCGCTGCGTGACAACTTATAGTCGGTTACATTTCACTGCCGGTGAAGTTTATAGGCGGGCCTCGTCTATATATGTTTTGTCATGTATAAAATGTGTGGACGAGTAAAATTAAAAAGTTAAAAAATAAAATGAAACGTGAAAGAAATTATGTTTATATATGTGATAAAAATAAAATTCGATGATGCAATATTAACAGCTGTCGCGATAGATTAAACGAAAAGAAATAATAAAAATTTATATACGCGAGTTTAACTGTACAAATTTATTTATTTTAAATTACTGAATATATACATAAATGCTTTTTTTTTTTTAATTGCTTTATTTCAAATATAAATAACGATTTTATGATTTTTTTTTCTACTGTTGTGAGAGTGATAATTAAAAAATATGAGTGCTATTTGTTTGATGGTTAACCAACGTGACTCGACATGTTGAGAAAAAAAATATGGAAGAAGAAATTAATATGAAATTTATATATGAAAAATATTATACACATGCGCAAGTGATATGACGAAAGCCAATTAAATGAAACAGTTTCTTCCCGGAAATTTAATATTCCTAAAGAAAGAGTAAACCACGTTTGTACAATGCCTTTGAAAACTTTCAACGTCAGAGATTGCTGTTTTCCCTTTTTCATCCCCAGCCGACACAACTTTTCTATTTTTCTTCTCTTCTAACCCCTAAAATCTACTCCACTTTTACGTCACTTATTCATTTTTTTTCACCCTTTACCGCTATTTACATTTCGTTTTTATTTATATTTTTTTCTGACCCTTAATGAATTTTTGTGGGCATCAGTGAAAAAAAATTCATTAAAGTGAAAAATAGTATTATTTTTCTCGATGCATTTCACGTTTTCCAATATCGATGGCACGACAATTTTGATTGACGTTGATGAAATAATACAGAAGTGTATTGAATATTTTTCATAGCAAAAAAAAATCTAAATAAATAAATCAAAAAAAAAAATTTTTTAACGTTTTATTATTGTAATAAATTAAGTATCGTCAGTTAATATAAAATTTCACATTATTTATAACCTTCAATCAATGACGGAAATAATTAAAAAAAAAAATTATTAATATTAATTTCAATAAAATGCAATGAAAATTTTTCTTCTATTCAAATAAAATTTTAATTAAAGAATTTTTTTTTTTCCAAACAATTGTTGGTCTACATTTTCTCTGGGCGTTTAATTAAGATGATTCAACACGATAATTTAATATATTTCATTCGAAAGGCAAATTCTAGGATATAATTCCACCTGCCGATTATATACAAGTCGTTGAAAGTTTTAGTTGAATATTTAATTGATTAGTGTGATGAACTAGACATTTAGGCAAGATGTCTTCACTTATCAAAATCTTTCTATTTATATTCGAAGGTAGTTCATTCGATGATTGACTTGTCCTTTCCACATAATGTCTGACTCGTGTGAGAATCATGAGATGTTAATTAACAGATAGTTGAAAAAACATTTTAGTATAAATAAAAATCAGTCTACTTGACCTAACTAACATGCCTTAGGCCTTTTCTCGAATTAAATATTCGTATACACACATATACATATATTTTCATAAATTTATACATATGCATATATATTTACATACATATATATATTTAAATTCACTGTCATCGTCATGATAATAATATATTATCAATCAAAAAAAAAAAAAAAAAACAAAAACAATGAAGAAAAAAAAAATATTTGCTCAAGTATTTATTTTTTTACAGTAACTTGAAAAAAAAAATTTCAAGGTATTAATTAAGCGCATTATTGGAATATTTATTGATTAAATATATATATATATTTTTATATGTGTATATTTATAATAATTGATTTATAATTAAAATTTATAATGAATAAAATATTGAGTTTGAATAAAATAAAATTGGAAACTCGTGGAAAATTTCTCCGAGCATTAAATAAAATTTACATAATTATTAATAATAAATATCTAAAAATAAATTTATTATTAATTGTCAAATTATCTTAATCAATTCTCTATTAATAAAAATTTCCATTGCACAAATAATGACGCGTGTGAATTGCCTACAACAAATACTAAATGTGAATTGCAACATTGGTAGGAAAATATCTGAGATTCCGGGTGAACCGCGTGATGACTCAATTTCACAAAGACCCTTAAATGGCCTCAGTATAAACCTCTTCAACTCGGCCTCTACTTTACCCCTACTACCTCTCCATACACTCTTCCTCCCTCACATTCACCCCTTGTGCAATCCACCACCGATGCCGCCAACATCGCCGCGGATTTCTCTCTGTTTTTGAAACCCGAACATTCTTCTGTGGGAGGGAGGTTTGTTAAACTACCACCCCTCAATGCATACACAAGTGCACCATCAAGCTTCCTCTTCATTTTGTTTCTCACACCCTCTTTCCATAAATTTAATCATGATTATTGATAAAATATTTTGAATATTTCAAATAATTTTTTAATATCTCTCTTTTTTTTTTCATTCATTCATTCATTTTTCCTGCTTCACTCAATTTACTTTTAATATTTTTTTTTTCATTAAAAAATATCGATTAAATATTCTAAAAAAATTTCACATCACTTGCGTTATCTATTCATAATATAAATTGTCTCATAAAGCCAAATGTTACTGCAACGATAAATAAATTATATTGTATGTATAAATAAATATTTATATGGAGTGCAAGAGAAATGTAATTTTCAGTGTCTATGATGACGGTTAATGGTATATAGGGAGAAAAGCGTAGGAGTATACATATGTATGTGTATATGTATACATATAATACACACCAAAGAGAAAGAGAAAATTTAATACATCTATGCGAGTGTGTAAACGCAGCGTTTGAGAGTGTTTGTGATTGTTGAGCTGTTGATGTTGATGTTTGTGTGTGTGTTTGAGAGCAACTGTAGATGCGACGCGACGGGCAATCAACGTAAATCACTTGGCTGATGCTCAATTTAACAAGAAGGGCCATTATGATGGCAGTATAGTCGAGTAACGAGCATGAGGAGCGGCTGTTCGTCCGATTTACCTGAACCAACGACTGACTATACACTCATCCATGTATACAAATTATTTCCCAATATTATTTAATATTATAAAAAAAAAAAAAAAAATTGAAATTTAATCATGAATGAATTTCGATAATCAAATATAAATAAAATATGGATACGTAATAAATCAAGGAATATTAATAATAAATAAATCAAATAATAATACCGATGATATAAAATGAAAGTAAAAATTATTTCAATTTATATCTTTTATTTACATTCTGATAAAAATTCTTGAGATTTAAAATAGAATCGAGATGTCGAGGTCCCTCACGAGTGGGTAATCGATCGCGTCTCGACTGAATTCATTCGTTATTATATTGTATTTATATAAGAGTCACGCGAGCGTGTGGGTTTGACTTGAAAAAAAAATATTTTTCTATTTTTTATTATTACATATATGTATGAGTATTATATACACGTATTATTTTCTAACGTTGCAACAGCATTAGGAGCAGTAATGTATGGAAGAAGACGATGGAGAAATACAGAAGAAATGTGCATAAACTATGTATATATATATATATACAACACGTTGTTGATGGTGTATGAGAGGAAAAAAATGGGGAATAAAAAGAGAAAAAAAAATATAAGTGTATATATAAAAGAAAAGGGCACGAGTAGAAAAGCAATAACCTGAAAGTACTTTCATGTACAGGATAGATGATATTTACCGTCGTTACGTTGGATAACGGTGTATATATATATATGCAATAGAGTCTTGTAGACATGTACATGGATATACATAACAAAAGCCACAACTGTGTTTTTATTTTTATTCAACATCTTTCGAATTTTCTGTAAATGTATCAGTTGTATATTATGTATAGGTATTAAAATTTTCTAAAAGTTTTGATTGTAAGCATCGAATTTAATTATTGGAAAAAATTGCAAAGAATATAGCAATTATTAATAATTGATGAAAGAAATAAAAAATAAAATAATTCATTTTAAGTTGATATGAAAAATTCAATGCACCAAACAGGCACAAACACGTTTAATTAATTATTTGTTTGTAATTTATTGAAGAACTATAAAACAATACATAACTGCTACTTTTGTTCACTAAAATAACGATAAATAAATACATAATAATATGAATATAAAATTATTCATTGCATCATTTTTTGTAATATAAATTTAAATTTTAATCTGAGGAGTTTATCAAAATTAATTTCCATCATTCAAAACAAATCAAACAATAATCGTTGATCTAAATGAATATTTATATTTACAGATATATGCATGTATATATTGTCTGTATATAATGTGAATAAACAGTTATAAGTTAAACCATAATACCCAAGTCCTCTGAATGAATTCTAAGTACATATTTGAAGCTTGTTTACTCGATTAACCTGACTCAAGTGTCTGTATTCAAAATTGAATCTCACCCAATGTCAATGAATGAACAGTGTGTTTTCATTATCAACGATCGTTTCATCGCCCCTCTAATAATTTACTATCCATTTAAATATTCATTCGCCGTACTAAAGAGCAGTCGATCAATTAAATTAATTGACACGTCCCGCAAGCCACAATGAATATAAAAAACTTAAACACTCATGTATACCTATAAAATAATAAAATAAAATAAAATATAATATAAAAATTTTTTTTTTATAATCATTCCACTTCATCAATGATAAACTCCTAACTTCAATATTATATTAACAAAAGATATATCTATATTTTTCCGCTTATGAATAATTTTCTTCACGTTCCATATTATCATTTTCACTGTCAACGTCATCATTCATCTTCCATTCTTTTAATTTTCATTATGTATATCTGTATACATGAACTAACTATATTCATCATACATATGTACGTATACACGTATGTGTGGAGTAAATGTTAAATCCTTGAGTTTTCCAGGTCGTCGCAACGAGACCAGTTTCTCTCTTATACTCTTACACCATTCTCTCTATTCACATCCTCACCAGCTTTCCCAACTCGACCGGTTTCGTCCAACCCAACCAACCCCTCGTCGCTCTCTCACTCTCTTTCACTTGTGCCGTTCTGTTCACTAATTGCACATTCTTCGCATAGTTTCGCCACCCTCCAGCAGTCTGAGGGACTCATGGGGAGGTTGGTTGGAAGTTAGGGGTTGTAGGTTGAGCGAAAAAGGGACACGAATGAACGCGTTGCCTTCGTTGGGGATGCAGGCGACCTTTCGACTTTATTTCATCTCCCTCACTCATTTTATCTTTCTCTCTCTCTTTTGTTTATATCAGTCTTAATCCCGGACGTTTAAGTTTTAATATGTTTATTTATACGTGTAGACATAACTGATAATTTTTTTTAGCAATTGTGAATATAATTTTTAGAAGAAAAGCAGGAGAAAAAAAATTATTGATTTGATGATGAATTAAAATTTTTCAAGGGGGTATTTTTAATTATTTATTGTGCTTTTTTTCATTTATAAATAGATCTACTACCGAATAATAAAAGCTGTTTAATTGATAGAGAAATTTAGTTGATACAAATAACAAAAATATGAAAAGAAAAATTTTAACTAATGTCTATTTATAAACTGATCAACAATCTGTTAGTATTATTTGTTTTAAATATATATAATTATCAGGAGATTTATCAAAGTTATCTAATTAGTCCTTATAATAAATTAAAGGAAGAGAAAAATTAAAAAAAAATTTAGTATCAAGAATTCGTATAAATTAATCAATCTCCTGTGTTTTCTTTATCAAACAATATTTTCTTTTCAACCATAAGTATTAATCAAGCTAGACCACTTGACCCAATTCCCGTATTTAATTACGTAAAATACAATTTGAAGTTTGTTAAAAAGTGCATTTTAACACAATACTATTTCTACTTTATTCTTTTGTGATACACCAAAGAAATGATTCGAAACTATTCGACCAATGTATTAAAATGTAAGCGTGCACATATCCCCTTGCATTCATTCGTTTTTGGTCCAGCCAGTGCTTTGGATTGCGTGTTGCACAGTAAACCCATTGCGTCGTAAAATGAATAGTGATTAAATCGGCACTATATACGTGAATTTACGAGAACGATAAAGGTGTAAGGTTTATACATATACATATCCACGTATACGTCTGCACATAAAGTCCAAGCCAAACGACCCTCCATAAGCCATTTACACTACTGCATACATATACATATAAACATACCCATACACATGATCTTCCAACCTGCTTTTACACAATAACACAACCAACGTGTTCACCATTTATTTTTATTTCTTAAACGAAAAAAAAAAAAATAAATAAATATTACCAATAAATATTTTCTCATTTCCATATTCTCCCTCAGACACTCAAATATAATTTCACATAATTAATTTATCCATTTAACAATTAAATAATCAATGCCAAAGTTTATTTAATGATATTTAACATAGTCAACAGTATTTCATTAACAGGTTAATATTCAGTGAACTGATATTATTATATTAAACATGAATAAATTGACTTTGTGAAATAGAGAAAATGAAAAGTCAAATAATATGACAAGAATTATATAATATACATACATATATATTTATATATGTATGTACATGACGAGAGATAACGCTTTTCGTATATATTCACATCTAGGTGGGTTGACTATTATGCGTTCAAATTTAATTAAACTTCGCGAGATGTCAAAGGATGCGTAGTGGTGTTTGGGTAGGTACAGAGCTGACAAGACGAACAATGCTGCAGCCGCAGATTATTACATAGCCGGTCTTTCATATAGCTCTATGTTTTGTATATGTGTATGCATGCCTCTCTATCATGACTCAAACATTCTCATTTCACTTCCTTACTCTGACTCAGAGCTTTGTCTATATCTTTGTCGTTTCTCTACAGAGAGAAACTCCGTCCGGGAATTGAAAGCACAATCGTGTGCTTAAACTCAGCTCTCTCCGCGCATGTGTGTCAAAGAATACTACAACAACGTTTTCCTTCTCGTCCAACCCACACCACCTTCTTTATCCTGTTTCCACTTCTGTATTCTCTCCCTCACTCTTATATGACCATGGTCAAATGGAATGTGTGCAATGGTCAGTGAATATTTCCATATGTACAGATCTTATGAGAGATTCCTCCTCAAGCTTTTTCACGCTCTGTCAACTGTATGTGCGCGCATCTTGCACACAATATTAAATATTTTTTAATATCGTGCGTTTTTTTATTATTGTGGAGATGTATATATTTTTTTTTTAATTTTCTTGGCTTTGTTTTTTATCTTTAAAATATGTTTATTGACAATCCTT
>JAQQBR010000001.1:11233987-11248166 GCA_030347285.1 Microctonus hyperodae
AAAAAGTAATGAAAAAATACAAATAATTAACAGAACGAAACGAAAATAAAAACTAAAAAAAAATTACCATGTCTGATAAATAAATATAAAAGTTGTTTTCACGTGTCATCACTATTGAATTAATTATTCACAGACTACAAATGAATAAATTGCAAAAAAAAAGCGTGCTCCATTTCATTCATTCATGAATATAAAAAACACGAGTAGAAAAAAAAGTGCAGTTGAATTCACGTGAAATTAAAAATATCAAGTGTGAAAAGGATTGAAATAACGAGAGGAAAAAATAAAATTATGTCATTCAATTACTCAACGCTATTGAATTTCTTTTTTTATTTTTTCATTTTGGTTTGTTGAATATGATGGAAAAACTGAGTGATGTATGGTGTATGATAAGAGGTAAGAAAGAAAGAAATAAATGAAATTTAATTTCATTGCGAACGTTGGTGAATGAGAGAACGTCGTCAAGTGGATTATAATAGGGGAAGAGAGCAGTAATCGTGAATATAAGAGGAAGGAAACGAGTTGTATAAGTATGAGTGTAAGAAAGAGAGGAAAGGAGAGATCGCGCGCAACCAGCATCATGAAGTTTTGTCGCTCGCAATTAGAGGGATTAATTTACATACCGTTGGATTAACCGTTGGTGGTCATGCATTATTCAAAAGGTTATGCTAATGCGACGAAGTAGAATTAAAGTCAATAATTGAATGCTTCTGAATAGTATAAAGGAAAAACTGGTTTGCAATATACACATTCATCTTATGATATGCAATATAAATACATACACAAGTATATTAGCAGTATTTATAAGTATATACGTAAGTACATACGTACATATATGTAGAAGAGAAAACGAGATTAACTTACTGCAAATGCAAGTAGAGAGTTGTATACAATGACTTGAAAATTATTTTACTGTCTTTATATTTCCGTTCATATATCTTGGATAAATTAACAATGTTTTAATCATTAATTATATCAATAGCAATCATTGATTCATTTAATTAAATGTTGAAATATTAATTCAAAACTTTGCGATTTAATTCAATCAAATTTCATGTCAATAAAAACGACTGATTTCGGTTCTTAATGTGGACCCCTTTTATTTGTCTATTTATTTTCATCTGTATTTATTAAATACTTTGTAAATTCTATCACATCTGATTTTGTGGACTGTTAATAAACATTTCAAACATAATAAATTAAATAAATAAACGTTATAATAATCGAAAAATATTTTTTTTTAAATGTGTGATTGCTTCAATATTTTTTCCAACTTCCGATACAAGTATTGATAATCTACAGTCTCGATGGCAAAAGTCTGTAATAGCTATTGGTTGTTTTTGGTATAGCAGTTTCGTTATCCTGTATTATATGAGCATTCCCGTAGGTTTTGATGTAAACTATATGCTATGGTACCATAGGATAGGCGAATCATTTAACCAAGATAATTGCCAAACATTGTTTGCCTTGTTAGTCAGTAGCTGACTGGTTAAAGTTAGTCTGTGGAAGTTAATAAGCAGCCTTGAGTGCGAACCCGTGTGTAAATTAGCGACTTCAATTTGTAAGCTCTCGCGTGACTTGGTACAGTAACTATATTCGAGAAGAGTATGTACTGAGGTAAACGAGCGAGAGAATATTGGTAAGATAGTGTAGGGACGGATGTATAAATGTGGATGTGTGTTAGGAGAATGATTGGAGAAACTATTGCAAAGATGTATCAGTAATTGAAATGACTCTTATTTTATTTCTATTTATTTTCGATTTCTCTACGTCCTTTCTTTTCTGTAATACCTATTGGAATTCACAGTAAATTCTGTATCTGTATTTGGATTGGAATGTAGTTTTTGTGAATGATGCTCGTTTTTTTTTTCTTCAATTTTCTTCAAATTTATTTTCGCAGAATTTCAAAACAACCATTTTAATATTAGTAGCTTTTTATAACGACCGTTGTAAAAAATTAAATATTTAATTATCACTGTTTTACGAGTATTCTAATAATTGGATTCTATGAACAAAGGAATTTGTATTAATTTAATATATTATATATAAATTAATCAAATTGTTCTAATAAATTAAAAATACGTGTACCCAATATTAATAAAAATCTCTAAATTATATAACAAATAAAAAATTCAAACAAACGGGGAATAAATATTTATTTGAAGTTACCTCTAAAAAAAAAGCTGCAGTTGATACTTTGCGGAATTAAATTTGAAAAATTCGTTTTACGCCTGAGATAAAAATTACAATATTATTCACGTGATTTCACAAATTACTTTTAAAATCTTCGAGGTATGTACGTATATACATACATGTATAAATACATATAGGTATTTGTATATAAATACGGATTAACAGGTGTAATAAATAATCGAGATAAATTGAATTCTTTTCGTGTGAAATTTTTCCAAGACAATAATTGCACACGTAAGGGCGCAATGAAAATACAAAGATCTGCAAGATATATATATATATACATACATAAACATGCATGTACATGTACATTTATATTTACCTATACATTAGCTTGGAAGGTGCCGCTCGCTACCGCTATACAGCATGCAATAAATTCCACAATACCGCACTCTCTATCAAGTGCACGTACAAATACACATACATAATACACTACTTATATATTTTTCATTTCACACCTATATCAGAGTATATACATCAGTGTAGAAAAAAATGAAAAAATAATATTTGCAAGTAACTACACATAAATTTAGCTCTGCTATCAAATTTAATTTTTTTTTTACTCTTTAGATTAAAATTTTTTCACATTTTTTCCCTACTCAACATTCACCTTTACCTCTTTCAACTAATGACCTCTCATAGGAATAAATGTTATACTCTGTAATATTTTTTTTTTTTCGATTACACTCAACATGCTGTTTATACTAAGTGGATTTTTACACATGGAATTAGCTGATTTTCAAAAATGATATAATTTTTATAATAAATTAAAAGCAAAGTTTTTTGCTTGAAAAAAATTTAATTAAATTAATTATCTTATTCCATAGTATTTATATTTCATTCATTTGTACCTCACGATAGCGAATAGAAATTAATCTTGCATAAGTTTATAAAGTTTTTTATTATAATAAAATATTTTTTGAATAATCAAAAATAAATTTAGTATTCTAATAGAATTTCCCACCATATTTATCTAAATTAAAACTGGCTTTTAAAATATTTCGAATCAATAAAATAATTATTATTCAAATACTTTTCAAAACTTTACAAACAAATCAAACAAAAATTCAAAACCATTAATCCTATAATAATTCCCTTCTCCAATACCTAAACAAAAATACTTCTATTTAAAAAATCCCTCTTTCTTTCCATGCAATTTTTCTTTTACTTTTCTTTCATTGCCACAGACGATAAAAATACGCGCACGTATACGTGATATCCAAAAAAGAATAGGGAGCAATTTAACAGGGATGGAGGAGTACATGCCACGAATTCTGACTCATTGGAACGTAAAAAAAAAAAAGCACACAATGCACACACTTATCCTACACCAATATAAATATAAAACGCACATACACTCAATGTCTCAAATGGACTGCTAACTCTCTTTAACATATATTGCATTGTACCTCCTTCGATTCATCTCTAATTAGTAGACACATTCACACAAACATATACACACACAGTCATAAAATAAACATGACGTTGTTTTTCTCATGTGGATAAAGCGTTACTCAAAGAAACAGATTCCACATTGAGGAATTGACTATGTACTATCTATCTTTAGATCAACGAGTAATGAACGTACAAGTTTGTACATATATAGAAGACAAACATATACATATGTAGAGCAACTACTGCTCCTATATTTGTATATTACACAGACTCATCATTTTTTTATTTAATCTACAAGGATTCATTTAATTAATTGTTATTGCTGTCAAATCCAATTCGTGCAATTGATATTTATTAATTTTATTTATTTATTCTTTTCAATTGGTTATGACTCAATTTGTGATAATTGATTTATTAACGTGCATTTGTATATTTTTATCGAAATTTAATGGCGGTAATAATAATTGATGATTGGAAAATTGATAAAAAATGAGGATGAAATTATTTAATTGAAAAGCGTGAAAAAGAGATTCCAATCTAGGGATGTTTGGACTAATTAAGGTAGACGAGAAAGGATGGCGCCATTGACTTTATGTATGTATGTGAATGTGTGTGTATAGACGGAACAATCTCGAGAGAGGGTGCGTTGTCGTCATAGCAGTCTCTTTGTGTATAATACATCTCTCGTTCTCTCTAGAGTATTATGTAGCGCGCGTGAAAGGGCGTAAATTATATAGCAGACAAGCAAGTTTTCAGCTGGTTATAGAGGGTATAGTGAGAGAACGAAGCTTATTGTCTTTGCTGCTAGTTTAATTAATAGACCTCCACTTGTACTAAAGATATTCACTTTTCCTTTTTTTTTTTCCTCGCTTCAAATGCATATTAGTTTTTGTAATTTTTTTTTTTAATAGGAAATTTTTTTTAATTTTTTAATTAATTTTATCTTGATTTTTCATCTTAGTATTACTGAATAATTGTTGTTGATGATTTTAATATTGTGATGAATAATATATAAATAATTGAAATGAATTTTTATCCAGTAAGTTTGGAAAATTAATTAGAAAATTGATTTAATAATCAATATTATTAATTTGAACATTGAAATAAATATTATAAAATTGATTTTATGTAAAATATCATTTATTTAGAATAAATTTAAAAAATTTATCAATCAAAAAATCGTTGTTCTTTTAATTATTTACTTAGAATTAATGAACCAAAGAAAAAAAAAATATCAGTACTGTTTCGAACATTGAAACAAATAAAAACAGATAAAAAAAAATAATTTGATTTAAATTATATAAATTGAATGAGTCATAAAATTATATATTCTCTTCACATACACACACGTATCAATAATATATATTCTAAAAATATAAAGACGTAAAAATTGAGAGCCACTGTCAGTCGCATTTGCCGCTATAATCGAGGCGGAGCCAGACGAAACAGAACAAGTACAAGATGAAGACGAGGAAGAATAAGAAGAAGAGAAGAGAGCGAGCTTTTTCGTTCTCTCTGTTCTTCATCTCTATTCAAGAGTAAAAGAAAGCAAGACAGAAAGAAAGGCACTAGGGGTCAAGGTGCTGCTCTGTTGCCACTTCTTTCGCCCAACAAAAAAAAATACACAACGAAAATAGAACCAAAAATAAAATGACAAATAAATCAATGAATAATTTAAGAATAAAAATATAAATTGAATATTTGATTGTCAATTAAATTATGTGTAAGTATAATTAAAAATAAATCTATCAAATTTGTGAATTGAACTTGTGAAAAAGTGCTTTATCATGATAAAGCATTCCGTGAAAATCCCGATTGTAGAAACACAACAACCCTCTGAATGAAACTCAAGGGACAACGTCGAGGAGGAGAAACGACGATTAAGGGGATGCCAAGCGTGGCAACCCAGTTTCTCGCTTTTCCTCCGCACTCGATTTGCCCTCTTTCTCCTCACCTCTTACCCTTCAATACCTTTCTATTCCCCAGTCTATCCTCATACCACCATGACTTCTCTCCCATATTACCTTTTACTACCGACATCAGCTGGTATACACGCAACCTCTCGTGTCTCGAGGCAGTCGAATCAACTTTTGCAACATAAATATATACACATACACATATTTATATACAAATGCACCTATATATGTATGTTAAAATAGATGTATACACACATATAAGAAGATTATTACGACAAAATCATGTACAAATATATGCTAACTTGTACACTTGTAAATTAAAATTTATAAAATAAATTTTTATCATATTTTCTACAACGAAATAAATTTTCCGTGATTCTACTGATTATTTATAATTTATTGAGAGGGAATATATTTTTATATTAAAGATTCATATGGACATTGATGTAAATCAGAATTAAAAATAATCATCAACCAACTAAAGTTTAATAATTAATAAAAATCATTCAATTATAAATCTGATATTAATTCCCAAAGATTTCTAAATCCAATGCAATTTTCAAACTTTTGAAATATCAAATCAACACACTACGATGATCCATTTACCTACGATAATCCCATTTTACCCCTAATACAATATTTCCCTATATACTATACACACATACATATATAAAGATTTTTGAGAGATGCTTTTCACTTCCGATAAAGTAAATTCTGTAGAGTGGAAGTATAAGACGAGGGGATTGAGGACGTAAAGAGAGATCGGTTGGATGAAAGACGAAGCCAGATAGAGGTTTTACCCATACACACATATATGTATACATATGTGCGTGTAGAGAGAATACGAAGAAGGGTAAGGAGGTTGCGTTATCGATTTTGGCATACCAGACACGGCGCTTCTGCTTTCTTGGCGATAATTCGCCGACTTGGTGGCCTACGGGCCAACTTACGAAACTTCCCCTATATCACTTGTCCTCTTCACTCTTCTTTAATTTCCAAAGAGTTCTCTCTCGCTGTCTCTCGTTCGTTCTCTTTATACCGTTGCGCTTGGCCCCGCGCTAAACTCTATAAGCGAGCAAGTCATAGAGAAGATAGAGATTAAAGCTTTATATACGGATTCATGTATATCTAGATAGAGCTTATATGAATACATATGTATGTATATCACCCACACGTAGTTTTGCAATGATGTGAGTAGTGTATATAAAGCTATATGGAAAGGTAAAGCGTCGTAAATTTAGGTCGGATGTATAGCATCTTGGAATTTATTCCAAAACGTCGACGCGACGACGATGAAATTATTATCGGAGAAAATTGATCGTTTCTAAGTATGTGTATATGTAATAGTTTTGTATAGGTATATAGGGGTATGTGTATACGTATCTGGAAGTGTGTGTGTGTGTGTGTGATAATAAATTGATAAATAACTTTGTTTAAAGGATATGGAAGAAAGAATTTTGTATGCGAGGAAAATTAATATTTTATTAGTTTGGAAAGTTTCGATATTGTCATTAGTTTAATGTGTAATGTTAAGTTTGTTTGATAGTATTAATTTAGATTTAGTGACTGAATGAATTATTTATTGTTGGAAATATTTAGTAGTAAGAATTTTGAAAACAAATCATTTATTTAATTGAATAATAGAATATGAAAAAAAATTTCTGAGGGATTTTATTGGAAAAGTATTTTTTTTTAGATGTTTTGTTTTTGATATTGTCATTTTTTGAGGTGATTATTTTTATGTGCGACGTTTTTGGATGTGTGTGTACGAATTATAGTTTCAATTAATTATAATAATTGGTGTTGAGAA
This sequence comes from Microctonus hyperodae, assembly GCA_030347285.1. Classification (NCBI taxonomy): domain Eukaryota; kingdom Metazoa; phylum Arthropoda; class Insecta; order Hymenoptera; family Braconidae; genus Microctonus; species Microctonus hyperodae. The sequence goes on from JAQQBR010000001.1 coordinate 11,241,302, forward strand.
ATTAATACAAGAGTGATTATCACTAAAATTGAGTTAATCTGATAATTTCGATTGGAGAATCATTGACATTAATTAGGGGAACTAGTGCTGGATCTCATGAAACAATTATCCTATTTACCAATGATTCATCAATTTACGATATAATAAACAAAGAGCAGATTAAACATTTTGTATTGTTGATAAATCTGTTTTTATAGTTCTAAAGAAAGTACTGTCATTATTATATTTTTATTTACTCCTATACGACTTTTATTATTTCGCGATAATACTTGGAGATATTACAATATACTTTTGACATTTAGTTTTCAATTACGTTCAAGTAAAGTGCACAGAATAAATAATCAATAATAATTGTAAGTGCATCATAGTTGAATCAAAATACACAATTTAATATTTGTAAGTTGAACAAGTCAATTAATAATAAATTATTATTAATATTCACAAAGCGTATGTATATTGCTTAAAAGTTGATGGCGGAATTAATTTGAAAACTGTTGGCGCTAATCAGTAACATTCAATAGATTTCACAATAAAATTATTCATTTCATTAATTAATTTTACTGAATAACGTGCACATGAAATATTTGATATAATATTCAACACTCGTAAAATTGCGATGAAATGAAGAATTTTTTAATTAATAAACAAAAATTAAGTTGTATATAGTGTAAATTAGTAATTAGCTTGATGATACAGGAAGAAATATCACCAGTAACACAATAAATTTAAATAAAAATTATAAAATAATTAAATTTCTTAAAAAAAGTAAACCATCATAGACTACGTTGCAATATTTATTACGTAATTGCAATTGTTAAATTTTAAAATTGAGAATAGATAATGATTATAAAAAAAAAAAAATTATTGGAAGAAATATTTCATTTCATCTGCCTTCAAAGACTTGTTCCCATCCACACCTCTAAACCCTTTTTTCTTTGAACCTTCTTTTGGTTTTGACGACTCTCTCAATATCTCATAAAAGCATCACCTTAACGGTGGAAACATGTCAATTTAGCATGTTGAAAATAAGAAAGAAGAATATGAAAGTAAAAAAAAAATATATTCAGGCAGCTATGTAATTCTACGTCATCTCTTTCTCGCCTATATTCCAAACATTTTGTGCTTCATCTTATTCCCCTTAACACCAACGTCGAGAGAACGAAAAAGAAAAGACTATTACTTTTCACCATCAAGATATTGCGAAGACGAGCGCACAATTTTATTGCAAAGTCTAACGCAAAGAGGTTTCCATTTACAATTTTTTTTTTCTTCATTTTATTTTATTTTATTTTTTTTTTTAGCACAAAACCGTATTGCAATATGTGAGAGAATAAAAATAAAATTAAAATACTCTCGCACACATATCCAGATTCTTTATACAGTGTTTCGAAAATTAGCAAAGTTATAAACAGAATATTTGTTGCGAATTTATAGTGTAAAAAATATAAAATGAGTAAATAAATAGAAAAAAAAAATATTACAAGTTTCTAGAGTAACATTCAAATGGTGTACCTTGGTAGAATTATGGTTGCTCATGAATTATGAAAGCATTACTATTTATTATTAGATAAATAGATACCGCATGAAAGGATATCCGGAATGGAAAAAAAAATGAAACTACTAAATGAGAAAAATAATAAATAAAAATTTTTTTCACATAAAAAAATAATTTTATATATTTTTATTTCATTTAATTATATTCAATTGACGGGGCGGAGAAATTCTTCAGGTGTTTAGGATGAGCCATCAGCGAAGTCTTAATGAATGCTTTTGACTTTATAGAATATAGAAGAAATGGTGAAATGAATTTTTTTTTTTTTTTTTGAAAGAGGTCAACGTTCGGGTTGGAAGAAAAAAATGAAATCAACTACTGAAACTTAATCCCTATCCAATAAAGGGCAGAGGGTTGCGAGTTGGGTTGAGTTCTTTGCAAAAAGGAAAGCTTGGATCAGATACGAAGATTGAGAGAGATGAAACAGTGCAAGGAGATGAGGAAAAGCAGAGTGAACAAAGTGATGAGTAAGGAGGAAGAGAGGGTATCATCCTCAGTCGTAATTAGAATTCACTTCGTGGAAATGGTTTTGAGACAGAATTTCTCTTGATTTTCCTTCGCAATATCGTTCTCTCCGTACCATTTCCTTTTTATCCATTGAAAGTTTACAAATAAAAGGGACAATGAAATTTTAACGTAATAGATGCGTCAATTGAAATAAATAATATTTAAAAAATGATTGGAGAAAATATAAAAAGTTTACGATGGAAAGCAAATCTTTCAACTGAAGAATATTCGTGATTAAATTTATTTAAATATTTATATGAAGAATATTATAGGATGTATAGAATATTAATATTCACATCGTAAAATTGATTTAATTGTTAATTTTTTTATCTCATTTATAATAAATTCGAAAAATATTTAATGTGAAAAAAAATATTAGAAACACCTGAAGATTTCACACTACAAATAAAGTCATATCTTAATTTTTATTTATAATCAAAAATTAATAAACAAAAAAATATTTATTTATTATAAACTTTGATGTGTATTTAAATTCTGTGAGTTTGCTAGTCTTCAATAATTCCCAAAATAATATTAATAGCAAACAAATTCACAATTTTTACTTATCCATAAAAAATAATTTAAAATGAAAAATTATTTACGAATATATAAAGTAAATTTTTTATAAGTATAGCTACTATTATCACTTGCTAATAAATTTTTTTTTATCAAAGATTCGTAATTTATAAATGTATACGTGTGTATATAAAAAGAAAAAATCTACTTGAAATATTTTTTTTTCATGTAAAATAGCACAAACATGTCCTTGGCTAACTTCCAAATGTAAAGTTTCAAGTCACGCTGCTGCTTTACACACTACTTCAACAGTGGGAAAAGAGGGTTGGAAGGTTTTGAATGTGCGAAGGAGCGCATCTTTCTAAACTCACCGTTAGATAGTCGTGAGCATATACAATCACACATATATCCACATACAAAAATACATACATGCTCTACAGCGAAATTTATTTTTGGATTGCGCTCGCAAGTACCATGAAGATGATCTCAAGACACACTCTTATAAACTCATTCTTCATTTTTATATCTGTCACACAGTGTAGACACAAAAATAACTAATTAAAACCACTATGAATATCCTGAAAATAAAAAAAAAAAAACAAGTAAACAATACTCAATAACTCCTAATAATAACTATTCATTAATTAATTCATCTACTCATCTTTTAAATTTATTCACAGAGCAGAAAATTTTTATCTATCAAAAATATCATCGAGAAAAAACCCATTCAAAATTATTGAGCACCACTGAACAGGCTTTTATGTACTTCTCGTGGTGGGTCAAATGTCACGCAGTGACTCATCATCACTGTTAAATCGCAAATAAAAATAAATAAATAAAAAACAAGAAAAAAAAATTAAACAAATAACCTATTCAATCACTAAATTTTCACTAACGAAAAACTCCAAATAATCATCTAAAATAAAAAAGAAACAAAAATTTCCACTAAATAAACATCTCAAAAATGACCCAAATTCCCATTTAAAAATGGAATAATTTCCCTAACACTCTATCTACTTATCAAAATCTCATAATTCTCATCCCCATGAGCATTTATTTCCCTTTCATCAAATCCCCCTATTATTTTCCTTTTCAAACAGCGCAGTGTCTTGGTCAATCGACGCGTGTGCGTGAAACTTTACTGTAGATACCTTCCTATACATATCCAACGATTCAACTCGCGGTTAAGAGACCAAGTGGGTTCCAGGTAAAGGGACCCCCTTATTACTATAAACTGTGACTGGCGCGTGCGTTGTTGCCAGCTCAAACTTTGCCAACAATTTAAACAAACCAAATACTCTATCGTGCAATCAGTGACAAAAGAATTCATGAACAGACGGAGCACCGCTGCTGGCGTTTTCCCCTTCTACTACTACTACTAGTACTATTACTACTGCTATTACTATTATTACTACTACTAATACTACTACTATTACTACTCGTATTATACTGCACTGTGAGCTTGTCTTGTTTCTCAGTTCCCTTTACTTCAGAATAATACTAACGGATGTTCTTCGGACTTACTACCACTACTTGCTTGGCGGTCTGACTCCTTTCCTTTTCTCCTTCTTGCTCATCTTCCCAAGCAAAGAGACATTCAGCTCAGACAAGTATACATAGATGTAGAGAAAACGAGAGGAAGCAAGACGCGACCAACTTTAGGTTCATGTATATCTACAAATACATACATAATTTTTTTTTTTACTCTTTCAGGTTTTTTTCATTCGTACACAATATTCAACTGCGTCTGTCTGAAGTAGACAGACTGATCTAAAAGAATGGGGATTGAGGTGAAACAGAGAAAAGATCCTGTGGCGTTTGCGCCACCATCAACACTCGCCGACATAGATAGTTCTTCTTTTTGTTTAATTTTTTTTTTTATTTTCTTTCAACCGTACGCGAGTGCTCAATGGCCGTTTAACGATTCGGCAATGTTTTCTTGCGATTCATTGAATTTATAATAAATGAGGCAATGGGTTACAACGACGACGACGATGACGACGACGACGACGGGTTTCCATCGTCGTGACTCGCGGTGATAATGACGCAAGAGCAAATAATCTCTCTTTGAAAATTGCTGTAGACCAATTTGTAGTAATTATTTTCCCATTTAATTATTTTTTTTTTTTTTTTAAAGGTTCGAGTGATTTGATGAAAGAATATGGCGAAGGTTGTTATATTCATTGCTTCATTTTTGGAGCAATAAAAAATAACGGTTGATTTATTATTTGTATTAATTTTTTTTATGAGAAAATTCAGAGAAAAAAAATTTAATAGTAATGTTTGATGAAAGACTTTGAGAATTTTTTTTTAATTCTGTTCCACTTAAGAATATTAAAAATTAATGTAAGTTTTAATTTTCTCTCTAATTTTTCCACGTCAACTTTTGTTTTTTCCTTAATTTCTTTACAAGTTTTGTTTAAAAAAAATTAGTTTCATTTTTATCCCAAATTTCATTACGTAAACTTGGGAATGAAAAATAAAACCATATTTATTCATAAAACTTGCAAGAATAAATTCTTTAGAATATTCTCACATAATTCCATCAGAAAAAAAAAATGAAAAAATAACGTTTATTATTTCACTTCAATTTTTTCTCTCTAATAATCAAAGTAGTAAAAGAAGAATTAAATAAGTGACTAGGTCATGAGAATGGAATTGCTTTTGATAGCAAAACCTTGACGCAAATTATCACCATTCACGACTTATTTGTTCTCAATAGATACAATGGTAAATACGTATTGCTTATCAGTCGTCGTGACACGTTTAAAAGTGAATGTGAATAATTTCTTTCGTATTATTATTACATACATAAATATATACACCGCTATTACAAACACATCCAACTTTATAATATTGACCCTATTATTTTCAATACTCATAAAAATAGAAACGGAAGAAAAACAATCGCAAAGACATGTCAAAAAAATATTCAATTTTATCTACAAAACAATTGACTCTATTAAAAATAATTATCACTCATTTAATTCATAAATAAAATATCAAATTAAAATGAAACAATTTAATTGATAAAATAATTCAATCATGATAATATATATTTATAAATAGCAATGAATATTATTTAAATAAATATTAAATTGCAATTCAACTTTAGATGTATTATGTTGTAGTAGCCATCGATCTTATCATAAAGTCGCGTTCATTTTATTTCACGGAAGACACACACGATGGAAAATACATTGTCCTGTTCATTCAGAAGTCACTGAATGCATTCACCAATGCAAAATGAAAGACATACTACTCTATATGTACATATAAACATAATATATATGTAAATATGTATAAAAGCAATGAGAATTCAAGAGTGATAAATACAATTGTCGAGAAACAGTGTAATGAGGGCGACGTTATTCATTTGATTCAGTGAGGAAGTAGAGTGAGCATCGAAAAATTTATCGAAAACATTTTCACAGAATAAACTATACATTTATATTGTACATACATTGACACAGTCAATCACACACGTACACATAGACATGTACACACAAAGTAAATGGCCTTCCTTTGCACATTTAATTTTATATTCTTGCTAACATTCACTGTGAAACATTAAAATAAATCATTATAAATTATTTGAGCAACAGTCTTTTTTTTTCTCCATCTAATTTCATCGAAACGAGGTGTTGTTTAAAAAAGTCTTTTCCATTTTGACATTTTTGTTTTATAATTTTTTCTGAATTGAAAATATTTTTTTACTTTTGATTTCCGTTTGGAATTAATTATGTAATTATAAATTTTCATGCCAATTCAAATTTTCGAGGGGGAAATGTCAAACAAGTTTACGGAAAAGAAAAAATACATTTGCAAAAATAATGAAAAATTTGTTTGCATTTGTATTTTTATTTCTTTGCTTTGTTTTATATGCAACACTCTGTATACAACGTGAAATTATTATGATATTATTATTATTTGCATGTAGTTTATTTAAATAATAATATGTATGCATGAGATGGAGAAAGTCAAATGTGAAGAAAATATAATGTGTTGCCGACTAACGTGTTGGAGCGAGTGAATGTCAACAAGACACAAGTATTCTTGGGGTACTAATGATACAAAACGTGTATTAACACGTTTATTGAGACGTATATATCTCTCTTAATAAACAAGAATTAATTAGTAAGAATATTTCACAATCTCATGTTGTATGAATATAATTTTATTTTTACACAATGAATTTAAATTAAAATCATCATTAGATTTTATTTATTCATTTATTTTTATTTATACAATATATGTATATTTATATTCGAATTTTATTCGTCTTGTGGT
>JAQQBR010000001.1:11305193-11315784 GCA_030347285.1 Microctonus hyperodae
AAATAAATATGTATTTGATGAATTATTTATATTTACGTGTTTTTTTTTTTCGTTTTTCAAGAATGATTGTGAACATTAATTGAGTGATTTGTTTAGCAGAAAATAATAAATGTATAAAGGAAAAAGAAAAAAAAAATTTATTGAGCAGGATTATTTATGATTTGGCATAATCTAAAATGAATTTCGTGGCTGGTGGCTTACCACAATAATCAAGAATAGTAACCGAGGCAGCATTGTATTTCGTATTTCTTCTGTGTGTATTCTGAATTTTTATTAAATTTATTAATTCTTCAATAAATCTTTCTTGATTAAAATAATTTTTAAACTCTGCTGAATTGAATTTAAAGAAAAATAAATTTTTTTTCGTTTATTTAAAATTATGTTATATTTGTTATTGAGTTATTGAAACAAATTATCCTTGCACTCGTCGACGACGATGAATAACTCGTGACTTACTTCGCGTTCGCCGAAAGAGTCACGATGGTTTTGACGTCTTCGTGAACTCCAATACATTTGACATCGCACTCCCCCCACCAATTTATTGCAAATTAAATGCACCATTCGATGCATACATACACTACACAAATACACTCTCGTTATTAACACTTATACACTTACCTACACATACGACATTTTAATATTATTTAAATAAATTTTTTTTTACAATAAAAATTTTTAATCATCACATACCTTATGTCAGTCAAATAAAATTAACGATTCATCAATTCGCTTCAATTAATTAAAAAAAATTCATATTTATAACTTGGATAAAAATAAATATTAATTAATTTTAGTTCTCTATAAAATATCTAGAGAATTGACGCTTCATTTATTTAATAGTACAATTCTCATAAAGAAAATTTTAAATTTGCTAAGAGCAAAAATTATAGGAAAATTCGTTATACTATTTTTTTTTTTTTTTTTCTATAATGAAAAAAAATATTTCATATCATTTTTGAGATGATTAAATTTTTTTTGTAATTAAAAATGTCAAATTTGAATTTTAGTGAAGAGATGAAAAAATATTTCAGTCAAAACTTGTTAAAAATTCGATAGTATTCACAAGTGATATTATTAAAAATTAATTAAACAAAATATTTTATTAATAGAACTAATAAATAAATTAATGATTAATTCCAAATAATAAACAATAATATAAAGAGTAATTAATGAAGTAAAGAAACTTGGTGAGGGAACATAAAATTATGAAGCTATATGTCTGATAAAAAATTCGAAATATTAATTAAATGGTCAAACATGGTCGACACATTTAGACTCGAATCATTGGCATTGCAATGGTATATTTTTTTTTTTGTTAGATGAGTCGTTTGGCGGCAGAGTATATGCTCGTTATAACAATCGTTATATTACGCTATTCACCACCACATGTTACCCAATTCCATTGTATACCCACAACCAAAAAAATAAAAATAAAAACACCATTTTAAGCCCACTACTACCTTCATTCTCGTTCCCTCATCTCCCTCGTAATCATCATCAATTTTTACCTTTCAACCATCATACATAACTCACAATATAGACACACACATACTACACAAACACAATTTTATTCATCGCAAGATAAAATGAAAATTGCCCCGATCTCGTTCCGCCAATTTTTAATATCGACATTAAGACTAGTTATTGATATGTCTTAACGACAAAAATACTGATTTCTTTTCATCTAATAGCTTAACTGTTTATTCGTCGTAAAAGGTGAAAAAAAAAAATAAACCAGTCATTTTTTTTTTACATATAAAAGGAAGACAATTATTTTTCATTTGCTTGTAATAAATAAAATTTAATATTCAATTCAATAAATTTAATTTAATATTCAAATGAATAAATTTGAATCTGATTTTTTTTTCATTATTTTGCAAAAATGTCAGGAATAAGTGTAATTTTTCCAGGAGAATTATAAGATTTTGTGAATGAATATGTAATATTTATCTTCAATTTGTAAAAAATATTAACATGAATATTTATCGACTAAAAATTTATAATTATCCATAAATATATTTTTTTTTCTTCATATTTATACTATCGATTGATATAATAAATATTATTATCAACTAATCATACATCCAACATTCATAATATATCGATAATATATTTATATAATAAACATATCTATCCAGTGTAATATATTTACATAATAAATACTTATATAAATACAAAAATTCATATTGATCAATTAAGATTAATTATTTTCTTAATATCTACATTATAAATTCTATTATGAATATTAATATTAATTCCTATAACTTAACTATATAATAAATACCTATATCCCATTCATAAATAAAAAAAAAAATCCATCAAAAATTTAATTATTACTTTACAGTGAAAATAATTATTTCAATTTTTGTAAACCTACAAATAAATTCATTTAAAGTGTCGAATTTGCCTATAAAAATTTCTAACACTTTAGTTTTTCATAAAGAAATAGAAAAAAATACTCAATAAATTTTTCTTCACAAATTAGCTTAAATAATAATGAGGTTTTTGGGCGAAATCGTCATGGGGGCAATGATCTCAATTGCCACAAAATCACAAGACCGGTTTCACATCACACACACTTAAATACTCGCACGCACGTGAATATTTTTATACACATAAACATGTTAAACACTGCCTTAATACTAAATGTACATTTATATGTGTGTATACATGCATATATGTATTTAAAGATTCAATACTATGCTACTCATGTTTGCAACTAAATACATAGACAAATTCATCAAGATTCTTAGCTCGTTACGCCAAGTCATTTAACTCATATCGTAATTCTATGTATAGTCCTTCTATGATTGCTATACATTTATGTATTCTCGTACATAAAGATACAAAAGACTATTCAGCACATGTACTCATGCAACTTGATTGCCAATATCTTGGTGAAAGGTTGTTACTTTAATTCCTTTCCCTTTTGATTTTTTTCTTTATTTTCTTCATGTCAATTTTGTCTTCTTGTACGAATTCATGCGTTAGCTTTTTTGTTCACACTCTGCCGCAGTGTTGCGTTGAACGTCGTGGTAAAAAGTTCGTGAATTATATCTGTTCATGGTGACATATTTAATTTGATTATTATTTTTTTATTCATTAAATTATCATGTGGATTTTTATTATTTTCATCGTTGTTTGTGTTGTTAAAATACTGATTGATTGGTGGAGACCAAAAACATTTCCACCAGGTAAAAAAAATTTTTTTTTAATTGATATAAAAAGAACGAGAAAAATAAAATTTTTATATTTTATTTGTATTTTTTAGGACCACGTGGATTGCCAATTATTAGTAATATTTTAGATTTAAAGAGACTCGTAAAAAAAACTGGCTCACATGGAGTAGCATGGTGTCAGTTGGCAAAGGAATATGGTCCAGTAGTGGGTTTACGATTAGGCCTGGCAGATCCACTCATAATTGTATCCGGCCGACAGGCTGTAATAGAAATGCTCGGTCGTTCTGAGTTTGATGGTAGACCTAATGGTTTTATATTTTCTCATCGGACAATGGGTGAAAAACGTGGGATATTATTTACTGATGGGAAAGTCTGGATGGATCAAAGAAGGTAAATTATGATATTTAATATATTTTATATTCCATTTTCTTGAGAATAAAAAAGAAAACTTAATTATTATTTCATTATTATATTTCTTTCCAATTTCTTCAATAGATTTTCGTTGAGATGTTTAAAGGAATTTGGATGGTGTGGACAAACAATGGAGAATCTTATTTTAGAGGATGCAGAAAGTTTGAAAAAAATTATTGAAGATACCTGCAAGGAAGGTGTGGTGAAAAATTTTAGTGAATTAACTTCACTGGCAGTTTTAAATAGTTTGTGGTCATTATTGGGTGGCTATCGGTGAATACAATTTAATTGTTTATTTAATTATGATTAAATATTTAATTTGCTTGAATATATGTTGATATAATATTGTTATTGTAGATACGATATTGCCAAGTGTGAACCAAAAATCTTGGATACTTTACGAACGTTGAATAATTCAATTAAAGATTCAAATGTTTCGGGTGGATTAATAAATCATTTGCCATTTTTACGTTATATTATACCAGGTTTATCTGGATACAATGCCATTACAGAAAGATATAAACAAATGTGGTCATTTTTCGCAGTAAGAAAATAATTTTAAAATAATTCAATCAGAAAGATGTATTAAAAAATTTTTTTCTAAAAATATATTTTTGAATTTCAACAAGGACGAAGTTCGATCTCATAAAGAATCGCGGAAACTTGGCGTTTATCGTGATCTTATTGATGCTTATTTTAAGGAAATTGAGACCCACCAACACGACACAGAGTCATATTTTAATGGTGATATTAATAATAAGAAAAAGAAAAATTTAATTAAAATCTAAATTCAAATCATTTATTATATTTGGCAGATTTATGATATTTTATTTTCTAATGTTTTAATTTTAATTTATATATTTTCCTAGAGATGCAATTGATTGCTGTGTTGAAAGATTTATTTAGTGCTGGAGTTGATACGACAAATAATAGTATTGGTTTTACTATCGGTTATTTAACAATAGAGCCGCGAGTGCAGGCCAAAGTTCATGAAGAATTGGACAGGGTTATTGGCAGAGAAAATTTACCATCAATAATATTGCGCGCATCGTAAGTTTATTATCAAACTTTAAAAGAAAAATATAATTGTCGTTTATTGTCCTCAGCACTTTTTACTCCTACCAAATCAAGTCAATTAATACAAACAAATAACCGACTTCAACTTGATAAATATATATAATAAAAAATATTATCACAATTTGTTTGAAATATAATTTTCAATTAATCTAACAAATAATATTTTATTCTCGAGATTTAATGAATATTTATAAGTAAAAAAATTTTGTCAATTTTCTGTAATGAAAAATTTAATAATTAAAATTTTTTTTTCACTACTTTTAGAATGCCATATTTAAATGCAACACTCGCTGAAGTTTTACGATTATCAAATATTGGCCCGACAACAATTCCACATCGTGCAACAATGGACACAAAACTCAATGGTTATGATATAAAAAAAAATTATACAATATTAGCAAATTTAATGAGTGTACATCAGGACAAAGAGCATTGGGGTGATCCAGAAAATTTTCGTCCTGAGAGATTTATTGATGACAATGGATTGTTTATTAATGATTCTTGGTTAATTCCTTTTGGCGCAGGTTAAATATGAAATATAAAAAATATTTTCATCATTTGATTATTGTCAAAGTAGACAATAAATTTATTATGTATATTGTACGAAGTAAATACTTTCACATATTTACAGGACGGAGAAAATGTTTGGGCGAAGTATTAGCGCGTAATATTCATTTTCTCTTTGTCGCATGTTTATTGCAAAAGTTTAAATTTGCATTACCACCAGGACAAAATCCGCCGTCAATGACTGGTATGGATGGTTTTACTCTTTCTCCACCAGTCTTTAATATTCTCATCACACCACGATAACATACATATATATAAATATATATTTATGTGTATGGGAGAGTATATAATTTAACAATAAATTTGTTTGAATAAAAAATTTGCTGAAGCAGAAAAAGAAAGTTGAAAGAAAAAATTGAATCTTTAATAAATATGTTGAAATATTTTTATATAATATATATATATATATTTTTTTTATTTCTATTGTACAAATGACCTCTTACAATTGTGTTTATAAAATTTCAAATGCAAAAAAGTTTGTAATAAAAAATATATGATAAAAATTTATCAACAATTGGTTTGTATATTTTTTTTTTCAAGTTTTTCTCCCTATTTTTTAAGCTTGAATTTTTTCTTGTAAAAGTTTTTCAAGTTTACGCATGTCAACGGCAAATTTACGAATGCCATCGCTAAGTTTGTCTGTAGCCATTTGATCTTCATTCAACATCCAACGAAATTCCGATTCTTTAAGAGTTAATTTTTGTAAATCAGATTTTTTCGCAGTTTCGGAATTTAAAACTTTATGAATAGGCTCGTGACTTTTTTCAAGCTCTTCCAATAATTTTGGGCTGATTGTTAATAAATCACAACCAGCTAATTCGGTTATTTCACCGATATTACGAAATGATGCGCCCATTACAACGGTTTTATAACCAAATTTTTTATAATAATTGTAAATTTTTGTTACTGAAATCACACCAGGATCTTCTTTAGCTTCAAAAGCTTTCTTATCCGTGTTTGAAACATACCTAAAAAATACAAAATATAAATATAAATTATAAATATAAAATATATCAAATAAATTAAATATAAATTACCAATCAAGAATTCGACCGACAAATGGCGAAATTAAAGTAACACCAGCTTCAGCACACGCAACAGCTTGCGCAAATGAAAAAAGTAACGTCAAATTACAATGAATTCCATATTTCTCTTCAAGTTCCCTAAAAATGAACAATAAAAAAAAATTAATCCCTTAAATAAAATAATGCTAAATTTATAAATCAAATATAAAATAAAATTCTCACTTTGCCGCTTGAATACCCTCCCATGTAGATGCAAGTTTAATAAGTACACGTTCCTTATTAATTCCTGCTTCTTCATACAAAGCAATAAGTTTCTTTGCTTTCTCAATGCTCGCATCTTTATCAAATGATAGTCTAGCATCGACTTCAGTTGATACACGTCCTGGAATAATATTTAATATTTCCTGACCAAACAATACACAAGTCATATCAATAGCCGCTTCAGTTTGCTCTTCAATAGTTGTTCCTGATTTTTTTCCATATTGCACAGCTTTGTCCAATAAATGAGCGTATTTTTTTTGATTGGCCGCAGCCAAAATCAATGATGGATTTGTTGTCGCATCAGTTGGTTTAAATTGCTCCATCGCTAAATAAATAATCAAATTAATTAATCAATACAATTATAAAATCAACAATAAACAAATAATACAAAAAAAAAATATGAAAATTAAAAATTTACTTCTTTTATAAATTTCACCATTCTTTTTTTCTGTTTCTTCGTAATAATAAATTCTTCATTTTATCTTTAGGAAAATATTGTCATAGGCCAAGGTCATAAGTTATAAAGATCACATATATCTATGATATAAAATGATATAATTTCAAATATATGTTTGCAGAAGATTTATCGCTTTATTGATTCATCAAAGCGAGATATCATTAATAGAAAATGATAAAAAGATTTAGAAGAAACAAAAATCAATAATAAAAAACAGGTTCACATAAGTATGTGTATAAATTGTTCTATTATCATCTTTTTTTTAAGACGCAACTGTACCTCACAACCTCAATAAATTTACATAATATACGTGGCTAATAGCCACATTGAGATATTAATGAGTAATTTTAAGAGTTATTAGGATGAAAAAAAAATGTAATTTAATTTAAATCATTAAACACAAATGAAACTTGATGCTTCCTATTATAAATGAAATAATTAAAAGATAATGAAGTGGTTATAGAGCATGGGGAAATATTGAAAAAAGAAATGTAATAATCATTTGATAATTTTTTTTTATCTCAAAAATACTTATACGACATAATAAAAATTTCCTTTATGCTCATCGAATTGGATTAAATTATAAATTTAATTTTCTCTGCGAATATTTTTGAAATAATCATTTAAGAAGAAAATAATTATAATATTACGAGTTTTGTATTAATTATTAGATAAATTAATTGAAGAAAATAATTAAATAAATGCAAGAAAAATACCAAGGATACTTTAAATTAAAAACAAATAATTACCCAGCACTCATTTCAGTCTTAAATTGCAATCATGCGCAACACAGTATGCAATGTGAAATAAAAGAAATTCAAATTTCGCGGGCATAATCGATTTAAAAATAGAACAGCTGACGAAGCAACGCATGGTCACCTCCAAACGCCGGTGATTAAAAATGATATAAAATAAAAAAATACATAAAACAAGCTAGAGAAAAAGAATAAATTTCTAATGCAACAAGTATAAAGCATTAAAAAGAAAAAAAAACGAATAAAACATTGACGATATATTTGAAAGTTATGTTACCCTTCACTTCTATTATTTTTTTTTTTTTATAAATAAAAAACAACTATCAAAATGATAATTGAATTTGCCTATGACCTGAATTCACTTTGCTTGTATTTATCTTTCATTTTTCCTTTTTTTCTTATTTATATTAAATCACCAATAACAAAGTGAATTTTCAGAAACAATGAGTGTAAGAGAGACAGATAGAGACAAAATGGAAAGAGAGAGAGATATTATTAATTATAATGGAGTAATTTACCTTGAAAATCACCAGTATCTGCCACTACTGTTGTCATTGCTTTCAATTGTTCCAAAGAACTTGATGTTTTTGGTCTTTTGCATTGTGGCCCGCTCATTATTGATGAGTATTGAAAAATCAGTTAATTTGATGAATAAATATTGATATTGATAGAATTCTTATGCCAATGTTCCACCACTCCGTTAGTTCGATGGATTTTATATCTCACTAACTGATGATTTGTGTGTATTATTAGCCAACGAACAAGATCGGATGATCATGCGAATTTAATAATGATAATGGATAAAATAGGAAAGTAGTGGTGTCTAGCGGGCAAATTGTGAAATAATAGTTGAATTCCATATTTGATTGGACGAGTTTTAACCAATTAACGACTCATTTTTAAGATTCAAGAAACGCGCGTGATTTTGAAATTTGTATGAAGTTTTACGAATTTTTAAAAAATATTGATTATTATTATTGCTATTTATTTTGTTAATTGTAAATTAATGCAAAAGGAGACAATTTGTGAATTATGAGAATTATTTTCTTTTGTATTACATATCAAATAATACTTGATTGAAATATTGATATGGATTTGAGATAAGTTATTTTTATTTAAGTTTTAAATAAAATTAAATCGAGATTATTTTCTTAATTTGATGTACTGGAAATGAAATTGAATTTGGAGAATGAATGATTTTTTTAGTGGCATAATTTTTTTTCTTTTTTTGGAATTAAAGTATTTTTATTTTTCATTCATAAATTAATTAACATAATGCATAATTTAATTACTAGAATCATGAATGTATCTCTTTTAACTTTCTTTCATAATTTTTATATTATTTGAATGGAGAAATACAGGATGTGTTTTGCAACTTTTATTTAATTTAGTAATGCAGTGAAAAAGCAAGAATAAAATTACATGTAAAAAAATTAACTCGTCTTATTGAATACAACCATTGAGTATATAAAATTTTCTAAATTGCCATTAAGAAAACAAAAAAAATTCTCATCATCTCAAAAAACATATTCAAATTTCTATTTTTGAGAGCATGACGAAATTTTTTATAATTTTTTAAACATGAAAATTTACGGATTTTTATAATTATATTTTAAATATTCTTCACGGATTTCAGTTTGTTTTATCAAAAAACATTGATATATTTTTAAATTGACATTTCTCAAAAGGATATGAATAAAAATATTCCATCATGACGTCAGATCTAATATTCAATTTGAAATAAAAAAAGAGAAATAAACCAGACTTTATAGCGTGTTACTTATTTCTTCAATTAACTCTTACGAACCTGGCGCTAAAGAATTGAACATAAAAATTATTAATAACCATCTCCTATTGATTCGCATTTAGATTAAAAATTATTCTTTTATTAATTCAACCCTCTCTAATTCAACTTCAGCTAGAAATAAATTTATTCTGTTCATAAAATTTCAATAATTTCAATATATATTTCAATATATTAAAACTACTAAAAATAAAACTATTCTATGAAAAAATATCACTTTGTTTTGATAATTTATAATCGACAATAATCAATTTGAAAAAAAAAAAAATTGCACGTCATGATAAGTAATTAATATTCCTCACTTATAAATTACATTAAGTATATTTATTTAAATTTATTTACCATATAATATTTCATTTATTTATATAAAAAATACTGTGATTTTAAAACACGTTTACACTGTAAAAATATTAGATAATAATTTTTTAAATTTCCATTTCATTACTAATCAATCTTTTTTTTTTTCATTTTCAAAATGTAAAAAAAATCATTAATAAAATTATGAATCATCATAAATATTTCAAACTTTCCCCATAAGTAAATGCCTGTCATTAGAATTATCTTTCGGTTGATAACCATACATAAAGATAGAACAAATTACCAATGAAGCACCAAATACAAATAAAAAAGTTAATTCAAAATTAAATAAATAAACTGATGCAATACATGAAATAATAATTGCCATTGATGTAGCAAAACCTTTGAGGATATTGTCGGCATATTTAACAACTAATGCTACAACTAATCCACCACCTGCTTGTAGTAATACTAAATAACATATGAATAAATCATATCCATAGAAAAAGCCTTTTTCTGATATAACATCGCCATTATTTAAAAAACAAGTTATAATTCCAAATGGCACTGATAACATACTCAATTGGACATTTCTCATCCATACAGAAATGTCGGAATCTTTGAGAATTTTTTCAAAATATATTCCGGCAAAACCCGAGAGAAAACACGCGCCTAAAACTGATGAAAAACCAAGCAGACGATTTTGAGTTATTGCTGACGTTGACGAATGATGATCACTTTTCGCCAATTGAACAAAT
>JAQQBR010000001.1:11327086-11352662 GCA_030347285.1 Microctonus hyperodae
CATTATTAATTTGTATTATATACAAAGTAATATTTCTCTTTGTTTAATTCACGTCATTGAAATGTTATTACACAATAAATTGTGTGTGAATGACAATGGAATAATTCCAATTGATTTTTTATATCAAATTTATAACTGATTTTTTTTTCTTCTCATTATCATGAATTGAATTATCATTATCAATCCGTTATCATTTCATATATCTCTACTAAACTAAGAGGTACAATAAGAAAAGGCCTTATCACGTTTAATTAAATATCATCTGATAAGTGCCTAACGCCAATATTTTAATAATGTACTCGTCTTTCATTTTAATTAATTATTCATTTAATACTCTTTATTAATATTTTTCATCTTTCCTTTCGGTCTATTTGGAAGCATCAGATTCAAGATTGACCTACAAAAATTGAAACGTGAAACGGCAATAGGCACTTTGAAGATGTAAACACTTTGTTTTTAATAAACGTGAATTATATAACTAAATTACTACTAATCCTTTTTTTTTTCATTCTTTTTTAATTAATTAATTAATCGATTTTTGTGGCAGATAAATCCCGACCAACAATCAATCGTTCCGTTGGAAAATCCAGTATCACAGTAACGTGAAAAGCGATGTTTGCTGTTGCTATTATATATTCACACAGAGAAAACCAACTAAACGCTGCATGTAACAAATTAATTTGTCAATGTAATTAATTTAAATATAATATTTATATAAGTTATATTTAAACTTAAATTTTTATTATTAAATTTTTCCCTCCACCTTTGCCAATTATTTTACTTTAATTTTTTTTTCTTATATTTTAATGTATGATATATATGGAAATAATTTGTTAATTAGACTTACCCAAATCGTGGCAAAGCAGCCGATGTTTCAAAAAGAATATGATAAGCCCAACAGTACTGACTAAACTTGTGGCAAATAGAATTTCTTTATAATAAAGACTTTGTGCGTTTGGTGTTGCTAATCGACCTAATTTTACTGCTGCCAACATATATGTCAACGAACTCACCATGAATATTATAAATATTTTTTCATGGGCATCTGAAAGACAATACAAAATTTTATTAAAATTTGATAGTGATGTTAGAATTTTTAATTTTGATTTTTAAATATTGTTCATAAGAAAAATTTATTATATTATTGTTATAATATATTACGTTGATATTTAATAATTGTTGTAATAATAGAGATATAAAATTGTAAAATCAAAACAGAACAGAATAAATATGAATGAATTAATTAAATCATTAAATCAAATTTAATTCAATATCTAATTTGCTTCTTTTTTTTTAATGTTTTTATTTCGCCAGTAAATAAATTATTTAATAGGATTAAGTGAAGCATCAATGACAATCCGGTTATCATATACCGTCTCTAATCATTCAACAAGGTCTTAACTGTTGAAGCATCAGAGAAAAATAGCCAACGAGAGAGATAGACGGATAACTATTTTATTAAATGTGTGTCATCAAAAATTATTATTAACTCACAGTAATTTTCTCGATTAGAGACATATGTAACGCCACACAGTGACGCTATTTCAGCAATATTTAACCAGAAACAGAGATTGAGTACACGACAACCAACAATTTTTTTTGACAAATCATCGATTGTTTTTAAAACTTTACGATAATAAGCATAATAAACAGTTGCTATTATTAACCGTGGTCCAATATGTAATGCTATGCTTATACGCCATAAATATCGTTGCGGTGATACACCAGTAATTGCTGATATTGATGGAAGCACATTGTACACCTGAGAAAGATAATAAAAAAAAAAAAATTAATATATTTTTAGCATAATGAATAATAATAGATTGATATTTTCGACTAATTATTTAAATATTTTTTTAATCGATTGTGATCATTTTGTACACTATTTTATTGTATAAAAGATTATGTGCTTATTATAAAAACAAATTAATATTTTAATAAATTATTTTTCCATAAATATATTCAAAGTTAATTTATTTGAGCGAAAATTATTATATTGTACTGTAGAAAATTTGAATTTTTTTTCAAGTACTTACACGGCAATGCGTCTCGTGAATTTCATCTTGTTGGAAGATATATGCAGTGACAAAACAAATCAATAAAGTCGCCAATGGCAAACATGCTGTAGCAATACACAATTTTCTGAATGATATTGATAAATGAATAGAACTCAAATTATTTTTCACATCATTGAATTCCATTGATGGTTTTTCATTCGTGGGTATTTTTGTGCTTGCCATATTTTCACTTTGTTATTTTATCCCTTTAAAAATGATTAATAAATATATTATCAATTGATATTAATACACATTTTTTTTTATTCTTTCTTCTTGTTTTCTTTTTCGTTTATATATTTAACGGAATCCAAGCATTTTTTTCTTCAAAAATAATGTCTGGCACATTTTCAACTCCCTGAGAATGAACCTGAAATATAAAACACAATTACAATACACATGAAATATAAATTTGTCTATCTAATGAATAAAATATCACACAGGAAAAATCGACTCAATTATATAAAAAATTCAATTAAAAATAAATATTCAACTTCATTAATTATTTCAAATAAATATTTAAACTCGGTCATGATTCGACATACGAAATATCACAGACAATTAATCAATTCTATACAAAAAGAGAAATAAAAAAAAATACGATCCCATCAGTAAAACTATGAAAGTGCTGATACAATATCAGTAAAAAAAAAAAAAAAAATCCACTGTATTTTTCGAATTGATTTTCACATAAAACCAACACATTTCCAGATAATAGAAAGTAACAAAACAATATAATTATCCGACATTCCTCACAAACATAATTAAATAATCGATTAACTAATGAAACAACTAGAATAAAAAAAATTTATCTTGCACCTTACAACTTGAAAAAAAAATTTATCAACTCACATAACAAATTCTTCACATCAATAATAAATAACTTAATTAATGAATAAATAAATAAATAAATAAATACATGAAATCTACGTGATTCAATAGCAGTTAAAAATAATCTCAAAAATAAAAAATTGATCATACAAAAATACTCAAACTCATTCTGTTATTCAGTATAATAATAATAATAAATAAAATGTGAAAATGATTTTTATAATTATAAATAAATGGATATACATGTATATGCACATAGTGAATTTATAAATTTACCAATTATCAAAAAAATAATAATACTTCCATCATGATATTTATTTAGAAATAAATATAAATTATTATTGATATACATATACCAACATGGTATAAATTTCTTTTTTATTTTAAGAACATCACATAATTTTACATAGACACTTATTACACATACCGTGTTCTCTGCCCAACCCCCATCTGACATATATTCGACGTTATGTTCACAATTTCTCAGACAATCTTGCGCGCGTCTACCTCCAAACACAATCCGCATTCATGTATAGATACAGTAGTAGACACTACATTGACATATAAAATTGACGCAACCAAATCTTTATGCATATGTACATAGTACATAGATAGAGATAGATACATACATACTGATTTGTACACTCTTATAAAATGTCTGATATGTACCTATGTGTATTGCTCTCCCGCTTTTCACATTGCGCAAGCGCAAAGCAAGATGCAATTGGCACTGCTCCTTTGTATCTATCATAACCTCTCTTTGGAGCTTCAACGAGTGATAAAGAACTTAGTACTACTTTTTCTTATTACACTATATGCGTATCATGTATGAGAATTATAAATGTACTGCTGTGTCTGTTTATTAGCAGTAATGTTAAATTCTCAAGCAGTTTTTACGGTTGTTGAAGAAAAAAATATGGACGACCGACTGAGTTATATAAAATTCAAATTAACGGTGTATTATATTTTTATATATACCACTTCAATGATAGTTCATAAAAATTCCGAAGAGCGCTCTAACATTATTCTATTTCCTTTCACCATCTTGAAAAAAAAAGAGAAAAATAGATGTATATGTATAAAATTCACGCGCGTGCGCGTAAAAATATTCTATTTGCGCATGTGCAAATCTCCCCGGGGCTTTAGAGAGGGGCGTATAGAAAGGAGGCCATATTGTACAGTTAAAATTGATGAAAGAAAATTATTTTATTGTATTGTCCCGTGAGCACGAGTAATTCATTTAATTATTCAATATTCATTGTGGTATTACCAATAGTAAAGATAACCTAGAAAAAAATACATTTTTTTTTCATCTCATCCATTTTGTAAAACAGAAAAAGGGCATTGTGACGTACAAAACAATACCAAGGAAATATAAAAAAGAAGAGAAAGAGAGTGTGTAGAGTTGCGCGAGGGAGAAAGAAGAAGCCGCGAAGAGATACAAGAGAACACATACAGGAAAGAAAAGTTGACAAGGAGTGATAAAGAAAGAAATACTCACAGAGAAAAACCAAAAAAAAAAAATAAATCGAGCGAGTCAAAGTTCTCTCTACACACACAACAGATTCGTTCGTGACTTTTTTTTCATTATCATATAAATATACACATATATAAATACATATACATATATATATAATAATTATTAATAATTAATTCAGTCTTGAAGAAGAGAATTGGAAGAATAAATTACATTGAACAAGAGAATTTGTAGCTGACATTGATTACGAAATGGGCACTCGAGACGATGAGTATGATTATTTATTTAAAGGTAAATGCATCTTTACATACACAACAATTAGTATTATAATTGCTATTATAGTCAATATTATTATTTAAATATTCTAAATAATTTATATCCTAAAATTTAATCATTGTAAAAATCTTTGCATTAGTTTATATTATAATTCACTTTATTTTTACTAGATAATATGGTATGAATATTTGTTTTTATTTTTATTTCATCTATTAATACATATTTATTTTCTATTTACTAATATTCCTTTTTGTTTTTTTATGTTTTTGGTATTACCAATAATTATTATTTATTCCATTACGAAGTTTCCTCATACGTATTAAAAGTCAAACGACGAATCATTGACATTGAAGTTTCACGTCATGAGAACTGACGTTGACCATACAGTCACATACGAGTTCACACACGAATACACAATTCATCCACCCATTCGTAATCGCTATTTTGTCTCTATAGACACTACATAATAAATAATTAACAATAAATTTATTTATTCATTTTTTGATTTATTTTAATTATTGGAATATATAAAAGTCCATTATTGAAAAAACATTTTATTTTTCACGTTTGATTTATTAATTACTTATTGAATTATTAAATATTGTCTTTGATGTTGGAGGAAAAATTTATTACTGGCTTCAAATTATGTATATCAATTTCTGTTGTGTATGTATGTTTATGTGTGTGTGTGTGTGTGTGTGTGTGGATGTTTGCTCGAAACAATTGTGCAATATGTACAAAATGTCAGTAGTATATATGCCGGTTAAAAAAACTGATGATATCATCAAATTTAATATATATTTTTGAATTTCTTACTAATGCTTTTTATGAGACAATTAATTTAAAAATAAAAATTAGGACAGTAATTTAAAATCAATTATGATTTTGTTTTTTATATACTGAAATGTAGTTCACTCGTTTATTCATTCACTCATTCATTCATTCATTCATCTAGTTTTTTTTTGTATTGATTTAATAAAACGTAAATGAAATTTGTTTAAGGATGAGAAAAAAAATTATTAAAGGTTAATGGCAAGCTTATTGCACGATTGATGATGATCATGATGATGAGTTGATTGACATTTATGTAGGAAGATAAATTGAGAATTATTAAATATATTACGAATCATTGAATAAAGTTGCCATGTTGTTATCTCTGAAACAAATAAAATAATACATTAGACATTTCATATTTGAATTAATAAAATTCAATTGATTTATTTTATATTTGTTATTTAAATGTTATAATTGTGATATAGATTTTTATTAATTTTAATTTTTAATCATTTCTTTTGTTATTTTTTCTTCATATTTTATTTGTGATTTTTAGTGGTTCTTATTGGGGATTCTGGAGTAGGAAAGAGTAATCTTTTATCAAGATTCACTCGTAATGAATTTAATCTCGAATCAAAATCAACCATTGGAGTGGAATTTGCAACACGTAGCATACAGGTAGATGGTAAAACTATCAAAGCCCAGATATGGGATACTGCTGGACAAGAACGTTATCGAGCAATTACCTCCGCGTAAGTAAGATGAATATAATTGAATTAAATGATTCAGCTGCTAATAATGTGATGAACAAATTTTTTTTATTCATGTATTTATTTATTTATTTCTGATTGATTTTGTATATTTATTTTCTGTCGCTTTAGATATTATCGAGGAGCAGTTGGTGCTTTATTGGTTTACGACATTGCTAAACATTTGACATATGAAAATGTTGAACGATGGTTAAGAGAATTACGCGATCATGCAGATCAAAATATTGTCATCATGTTGGTAGGAAATAAATCGGATTTGAGGCATCTTCGTGCTGTGTCAACTGAAGAAGCAAAAACATTTGCAGAAATAAATGGTCTGTCATTTATTGAAACATCAGCACTTGATTCAACTAATGTTGAGACAGCCTTCCAAAATATTTTAACGGGTAAATTACAATTTTTAAATTATACAAATACGATTCAAAGAAAAATATTTTTTAATTATTTTTATATTTGTTTTTCTTTTTCTTTGTTTTACAGAGATATATAGAATTGTATCGCAGAAACAAATACGAGATCCACCAGAAGGTGATACAATAAGAGCACAAAATGTCGAACCAATTGACGTTAAACCAACAATGAGCTCAGACGGAATGCGTAAACAATGTTGCCAGTGACTCGATGCACTGTTTAACATGTGAGTAATTCAATCACGTCAATACAATTTCAATTATGTAAACGCAATTAGTACAGCTATTTATGTAATTAGGCTAAAATAAAAAAAAAAGCCATGATTAATTGAGAAAGAAAGGAAATTTTTTAAGAATTTATTGAATAGGAATATTATTTTTTTATTTCGAAATTTTGATGAAAAATATTAATACTCAGTCTTGTTTATAAAGTCACTGGTTTTTCATAATAAATATGATATGAATTAAATTATAAGCTCTATTTTTATTTGAATAACTTTTGAAATTGTTATTTTTATAACGGGGTTTATTATCGTTCATACTTATTATGCAAATCTAGATACCTTCGAAGGAAAGACTGTGCATTAAACTATTATCTTGCTTTCATTGGACTTTGAAGTTAAAATTTTACAAAGTTTTTAGATAAATAAAAAAGTATAAAAGAGAAAAGTTGATGAAATTTTTTTATTATAAATAAAATTATCTATGAATTATATTTATAAATGTCCTATTTTCAAAATTATATTTCAATCTATATGAATAATGTCAAACATGTCTAACTTTAAAAATTAATTAATAATTTTTATTTTCTTTTTATGAATTTAAATTTACTTTACGAATTTTAACCTCAAAATTAATTCTTTGATTGTCAAAAAAAAATTCTAACAAATATTTTATTCCCCTTGGCTCTGCTAAATAAAAATATTCTCTTCAAGTGGAGGATTCAAATTTATGTTGAATTATTTTTAACACACAGAAGCAGTAATAAAGAGGGAGAGAGGAAGAAATTTGTGGCTGGTGATAGATATTGCAGATGTGTTTAACAAGTACGAGAACTAAGACTATGTGTGCGGGCCTGTACTCTCGTATGCTAAAAGAGGAATTTATTTCATCACAAATTCAAATAAACATCGAGGGACAATGCTGAAAATTCGATATTAAAAATACAACACATTCACTTACATTCACAAACAAATTGAACAAAATTTATTACATGAAAATGAATCATTTCACCAGGGCCAATTATCGATGAATTTTTTAAATAAACTTTTTTCTTTAATCAACCAACAGTTTAATAATTAAAAAAAAATTGTTCCTGATATATAAATAACAACGAACGAATGTCACGAGAATATTCTTGTTCTTATTACTTTGAATCCAAAAAGTCTATCACGCTCTCTCTCCCTTTCCGTAAAAAAAAAAGTAATAAATAAATAAATAAATAATGGAAAAATAATGAAACAACTTCAACATTTTGAAACAAAATGAAGAATATAAATGACTCTGTGTGTATGTATGAATATAAAAAAAAAATTATATATTCACAAGTCTCATCACAACAAAACTCAAAAATTCATAGAATAAAAAAAAGAATAAACAAACACATTTTCACAATGATGTATCTAATGGAAAAAAAAAAACATAATAAAATACACATTACTATACATACAAAAAAAACACGCATGCCACATACATAAATATATTATTATGTTTAATTAATAATTAAATGTTGTATTACACCGCTTCTTTGTAATACATATACAGTTATTCCTCTTCTCTGCGCATAGTGTGAACCGTAAATTATATATACAAATTTGTAATAATATATTTACGCGGATGCGATAAAAAAAAATGTTTTTCGATTGTGAAAATTAACAATGAAGCGATAAAAGAAAAAAAATAGTCAACACAAATTACCGGCCACATATTCATGTCAAAATAAAACAATTATTGAACGAAGATAATTAATTGTAGCGATGATTAATAATGAAAAGTTCAAAGAAAAAATAACGTTCGAAAAATTGAAACAAATAAAAATGACTAAATTAAATTAAATAAATAACTAAATGTCTAAATTCAATTTATAAAAAAAAAATGAATGCAATCTTGTTGCTGATTGCTCATCGCGCTCTCCATGTAGTTGTTAAACGTCGTGTATGTTAAGCACCAAGCTATGAAGCTTTTGGATCACTTTATTATTATCATTATTATTAATATTATTTTTTTTAATTATTATTGTGAGAGGCTTTTGTCAAGAGCTGTGCGAAAAAAATAACAAAAACGAAAACTAATGTGTAATTGATATAGTTCAGTAACTAAATATCCTTAAGCAATTGATGGTCCAGGTGATATTACTTTGATTACCGTATAATAATTTTTTTCACATGCGTAGAGCCATACTGTAAAATTATATATTATTACCAAAATAATGTGATTTTTTTTCGCTGAAATACACATCGTAAACAAAAATAATTGAGTAATGCAGATGAAATAAATAGATGAATGAATTAAAATTCTATGGAACATTTAACAGAAAAATGACGAGAAGAAAAATAAAAAAAAATGTAACAGAACAAAATTATAAATTGAAATAATTTCAAGTTTTTTTTTATGTATTGTTGTTTTTATGTGAGTACGAGAGAGATTGAAAAACAGCATTATTAATAAAGTTTGTATTTAAAATATTTTAGAAAGAAAGATGGAAAAAAAACATCACTGGGCGATAATTGATGAACACAATTGAAACAAAAAAAATCAACACCACATTATGCGTAATTTTCTAACCTCATATTTTAATCAAATATTATTATCTTTTTTTTTTTTAGTTGAATTTCACAAGGCTTTATACAAAAAGCTGTGATTGATGAATTACAAATGACCTATTTCGTTTTAATTTTGTCTTCTGAACAAGTGAAAGTACATAAAAGAATAAATTATTGTCGATGAAACGTTGGAAATGAAAGTGATAAAACAATAACCGACAACGTAGTCTTCAAGTTTTCTGTATACGTATATGGACTAGATCAAGGAGACTGTGACGATTTGAAATTGTTTTTTTTTCTCCTTTATTTCATAAGCGATGATTGATAAAAAATGGTGAAGAATAAATTAATGAAATATACAAATTTTCGGATAAAAATTATTTATTTCACTTTCTTATTTCTAATTTGCAATGAATCAATTCATGTAGACAGATAATTTGATGCTGATTCAAGTCGTATTGTACTTTTTAACGATGAATTTTGATTTTTTTGTCGCCACTCTAGCCATCGAATCAATTCGGGATTATTTGCATTATCACCAGTATATTCACGCGCCTCCAATTGTTGAAAATACGCATCTCGCAATAATCTAAATGTTTGAACATTTCGATAAGGTAAATTCGTAATTGGATCAAAATATTTTGCTGGAAGTCTGTGAATAAAATTAATAATTAAATCACACTTTCTCAAATTTCATACTGATTTAATAATGATAATCTCAATAATTCTTCATAATTGTGAATCATGGAACTCACCTTGTAATTGCACAAAGTGGCCGAAGAGTTTTTCTAGGAGTACGTCTCTTTTTAAATGCATCACGAAATAATTTTTCTGTTTCAAATGTGATAAATGTCCTTTCGTAATAACCTTCACATTTCTCAACACTTTTTTCTTTTGATTGTTGCGCACTATTTTCCCTAAAAATAAAAGAACAGAAGCGTTAGTTACTAAAAGAAAAAAATACAATTAATTCGTAAAATTTAATTGTAATAATATACTGATTCTAATTTCTTTATTCACATTTGAACTTACTGAATTTTTGTCGTGTCTACAGGATTGTTATTGCATGTAGAACCGTTTGATTTCTCGTCATCAACGTCAACGTTTACTTTTTCGCCTTCTTTTTCAGTTATCACGTCAGATAATTCCATAATTGGCATTGAAAGTGATTGATAACGTATCATTGGCTCAGAATGAGTTTTTCTAACCGTTCTCGTATTTTTCTTTTCGTTCTCCAACTTTTGGTATTTCTCTAAAATAAAAATAAATTATAACTAGAAATTTCATAATTGAATAACCATGAATATTTTGAAATAAAACTTAAAATATTTTATGATTTTGTAAAATTTACCAAGAGATTTGAGATTTATCTCTTCTGTCTGTAGAGCTTCTTTCAATAATTCTTCTTGTGTGGGCTTCCAAACATCATGTCGTACAATTTTCACTTTTCTTCTTTGATCCTCATTTCTTTCACGCAATCTCTTTTGTGTGGCTGCTGATTTGGCAGCTGTTGATCTACGAATTGATTTTCTCCCTAAATCAAAAACAAAAATTAACAATAAGTACGCAAGTAAATACAATTCATATTGAAATCAAATATCATAAATTAATTTTTTTTCTCATCATTATTCTATTTTTTAATTTTTTTATTTCACCTGTGCTGTCATTTAAAAATCTATTCCGCCGTGATCCACGCAATTTTTTTTCTTTTGGTGCATGTTGCGGCTGCACAGTCTGTGCTTTTGGCTCTTTGTACGCCTTGGTCACAAGTCGTCGTTTCTTTTTTGGTCCTTCTTGTTCGGTATCTGAAACTGGCTCATCATTTTCATCTATACTGAAGTCTGAATCAACTTCATCCTCTGCTTCATCCTCCTCCCTAATAATAAAGCAAAACAATCATACAAAATATAACAAAATTCAATTTGATATGAATGATTATTTATAGTTTTATCTACAGATAAAAATCAACTTACATATAGTCATTGTCTTGTTCAACTTCTTCAAATCCACCGTAAGTTGTTTTATAAAAATCATCTTCTTCCTCTTCGTCTAATAATTTTGCCATTTTGTTGCCAGCATTGGCACGTTTTTCCCTTGTAGATGCCATTATTTATTGCTATAAAATTTTATTTAAATATTATTTTCTATATTTATTGTATGGTCGCTACAAATTCTCCACAAAAATCGTTTTTATACAATTATTTCAATTGTTAAATATATAAAGTTAAATATAATAATTCCTTACAATATATAATTCAAAGCAAAATTGTCCTAAAATTAATAATAACTTATTTAATTAATTGCAGATTATTATCGAGTTGTTTTTCTATTTGTTGTGACAAATGCTAAGGTTGATGTTTACAATTGTTAAGAAGTGAAACTTGATATCATTATTTTTGTTTTCTAATTTCTTATTCTTCAATCTAATTAATAATAATTTAATAAATAATTATTCCTATTTATTAATTAGTTTTCTTGATTAATATTATGAAAGTTCAATGAACCAATAAAATTACTTTTACTCACATGAAATATTATTCATAAACAAAAACACGTCAAAGAATTTAGTGTTTAATTATTTTTGACCAAAAAATTCTGTTAATTTCCCAAACAAAATACATATAGATTTGTGTTTGATTGAGGAAAAATATACATCCCAAAATGGTGTATATAAACTGTCCACAGAGGTCACTGGATCCCTCGCGCGGTAGAATTCGAATAATCACAATCATTCATGCAATTCAAAATATTAAAATAGAATAATTAATCAATTAATAACTGTAAGGTGAGGACTGATAATTTTTCATTTTTGAATTATTAAGGATGGGTATACTGCCAATTATTCATAAATAGACATATTAGCAGATAGTCGGAAGCAAAAAAAATTGCAGCAGATGAGGGTTCGTAAAATGACCACTCGTGGCGCTTATGTGGATTTCTGTTGTATTAACAGCGTTCATTATTTGGAGAGATTCGAAGAAGAAGACGTAGACAAAAATTGCTCACCAAGTAAAGTACAGGATAAATTTGAAAAATTTAGGTTATATAGTTTTCAATGTCTTTATTGGTATTTATAAGTAAAATGACGAAAGTGGGTAATTATTAAAATTGAATTAATAACTCACATTTTCATGCATTATGAGGTAAGCTTTGACATAATTGCAATTAGTTATTCTGATGAATTATCGCTCATTTGATTTATTGAGTTAATTTTCTACTTTTCAAGTTTTTCAAAATTACATTGAGGAATATCATATTGATGTAATGATTATTTTTTTCAGATAAGATTGCATCAAAATCATTAAATATATACGGGAAAAAATAAATCCATTTTAAGATATAAAATAATTTATTAGTATATTTTATTATCAATAATAACGATAACAATGTACAGTAAATTTATGAGGGTATAATGATAATTATTTCATGAAAATTATCATTTTCTTGACATAGGAATTATCGAAATTACTTTAATATATATTCATTTCCCTTGAATAATTTAAAAAATATTTTTCCTTTCAGTAACAAAAGAAAATTTCTTTATGATTAGATTAAGTCATATATTACTCATATATATGACGTACAAATAGTCATTTGCAACGCTATGACAGTATCGTCATTCATCAATGACGATTGATGATTATCATAGATTTATATACATACATATAAATGCCTATGACGTGTACAATTATAAATATATACACTTCAAGTTCATAGCGTCATTCTGCTCCGTAATACAGTATATATTTTGCATATACACATTGTAGTAAGAGCCTAAAATCGATCAAAGCGCCACTAGTGAATGTAACTAGAAGTAAAATACGCAATACTAGAGATGAGTCTTCCCTCTAGTAGTACAAACGTAACTATGTTCGAAATGCTCATTAATCAATTTTCAAAGATTGCCAACAAAAAAACAATTACGTTTCCTAAATTCTCAGCGATCTGTTTTTCTTGTTAAAAATTAAAATTCTTTTTATCTCTTCATTTCAAAAAATATATTTATAAATTCAATTCTTTTTCATAGATTATCATACATACTGCATTACTATTACATATATAAATTACTAAAGTTTGAAAGAATTATTCAATTATATGTTTAACCTCCAAATCGGCACATGTTCCCATTACACAAAATTTATATTCAGAAACAACCTTCTCTCTCCATAACCAAGTATAAAAACATTTCAAAATCAAACATAAATTACTAATAAATTCTCACAGAATCGGAATTTTCAATGGATATAAATTTCTGTACGTACACATACACTTTCCCAATATTTTTCCAATGTCTTCTCTTGATTTCTATCATTGGATAAAAATACATTTCAAGCAACCAATAAAATATTGTAAAACCTTACAATATATACATCCATGATTCCCCCTTTTTCATTGCATTACTTATTCAAAAAATTCACCTGTCAGGCTTACCAAACTCTACCACTCCCGCACGCACACACATAACCTAACAATGAACTTCGACAATATTCGTTGATATTCGACAAAACTCTCACACACTCCACAATTTTTCCCCTCTCACCCATACTGTCACATCATAAAGCCCTGCACAAAAGCATAACCTAAAACAAGAGAGGGAGAACCACACACACACACATAACCATCCAAGAGATCAAGGGAACTCTAAACTCTAACTTTATACGAGTCATCAGTAGACCCAAGTACATCGTATTCGTTTCATCGTTCGCACAATTTATTCGTGCATTTTTTTCATAACGGGAAAAATTGGGTGTGAACGCCTCTAACTACCACTACTGCTACTACACGTACATATATTAATATTAAAATAAAAAAAAAAGACACTTTTCAATCTTTATTGTTCATTATATTATCATACACATATATATATATCTATACATATTCACAATAATCTCCATTGATTTATTCTTATTCGTCAGTTGCTGGTCTGTAAGGTGGATAAGTGTTTGGCCACGATAAAAATCAAAAGAAGAAAAATTAAACTTGATGTGAGAGTGTACGAGAGCGAGAGAGAAAGGAAGAAGAGTGAGATAAAAACGTGCCTCGTGAAATCAGTGTTGTAAAAGCAAACGCAGCTAACGCACGCACACACATCTCTCTTCGTCACGGTATAGAAATAGGAGAAAACTTGGTGGAGAGTTTTTTCTTTTTTATATTATAATAAAATATTCGTATAATATATTGCACATATACATATTTATTATATCTATAGATATATACACACAATACATATATAGATATATGTTAATTGTAGAAACGCGAAAGAATCAAAAGTAAAGGGAGAATTAATTTCCCGTAGTGAATTATGTGGGATTCTGCTGCAGGATTACGATCAGCCACACGTCTAGTCAGCTGACATATTGCGCCCTGCTACACCACAGCAGCCTTCGGTGAGTGTCTTTCGCAATTTATATTATGTATAATTTTATATATATGTATATTTAATAGTCTTGTGTGTAATTTCTAAACTTAGATAGTGAATTCGTGATTATATTTTCAATTGATAAATGCTGAGAATATTCAGCAAGTTTTTAACGAAGAGAAAAAAAAAAGTAAGGTTAGAATTGTTAAATGTGAAGATAAATATATAAGTCTATAATATACATATATATATAGAACTATTATTTGATAAATATAATTTATCAGTATTTTTCTCTTTATTTTTTAATATTTATTATACATATATGTTTTATATTGCAATCTCTTTATCGTCATTGGTTAGTTTATTGTTCTCCCATTTTGTTTATGTATAATGTGTTAAACTGAATGTCTGATGTTTATATGTATGTGTATGTGTGTGATTGTTGAATATGCAGGTGTGTATAATGCTTTTATAAAATTGCAAATTGTATTTTCCATCAAAATGGGTGTGTGATTCTATAGAAATTTATGTACATAAACGTACACTAAAAACATGTCTGCACATACATTATAAAAAGACGCAAAAAAAAACAACATATAAATACATTTTAGAGAGGTAACAAAGAAAACGGCGCAATTTCGTTGTATTTTGGTTGAAAAACATATCAAGCTTGGACTTGACCCTGCTACAATTCACCCAGCACCATCAATTTTTTCACATATTGTCCTTCTATTTCATTATCCATCATTATCAACGTCGTCATCTTTATTTATTTAATTATTTTCTCCTCATCTGCCTTGTTACAAATCCATCATTTACTTTCTCAATTATTTTAACACATATAGATTTTATATTTCTACTGTCTCCAACCCCATGCAATTATACACATACACACATAACCCATTGATTACTAGTAACTAGCAATAATCATCATTGCATTGACGTTGTCGTCATCATCATCATCATCATTGTCGTCGATGTGGGACGACGCCAGCGCCGAGAACAAGAACATGCACGCTCATGCCTGAGTAAACTCGTCATGTTTATTCCCTCCTCTTCTCTCTCCCTACTTCACTCTCTATCTAAAAACATACATGTATCTGTGTATATCTTTATATATATACATATTATTTATACGTATATACTTTTTTCACCCTCATCGCCCTACTACATACAACTACACTACAATAATCTCAGCAATATATACTTCTTCTACATATTATCATTATTATTCCTTTTAATACTGCTCTACTATACTCCCACTAGTATTAATACTGATACTAATACTGTTACCATTGCCACTACACATTGGCCAGTGTACAATCAACAAACGCACAATTTGCCTTTACATCAGTGCACGCAAACACGCGAGGACTTTCCTCTACCAAAGTTCCACCAATATATCATATACAACATTTGTTGTGTGATGTGTACGTGTTGCTGTGTGTAATGCCACACACAATGTGGTTCAGATGCAAATAATAATATACAAACGTGAATTTACAGTCGAATTAAATAGGATGAAGAATAATGATAATAATATGTACGTATATGAATTGATGGATTTGTTTGTGTGTGAGAGTGTTATTTGTATTTATGTTAGTGGTCTATTATCAGAGAAGAGTGATGGAGCATGTTACACTGAGTTGAGACAATTTCGATAAGGTTTATAAATGCATAGGGGTCAAAATGTTGGCGCACTTGTGTATGTGAATTATTTGTACTCAGTGTAGATACTTGTGTGCAATATGAGTGAGTGTGTATAAATATTGTTGGATAGAGTATATAACAGTAGAGATTGTTTTTTTTTTATGTAGCAATGTGTGCTTTACTTTCGTCATACTTTTACTTTGCTCGTGGATTAGTGTATATTTATAATTCGTTACTTGGTTGTATTTAAATTTGCAATCTCTTCCTTTTTATTTTATTTTATTTATTATTTTTTCATTGTTACTTTCTTCCGTAGTTTTGTATTATTTATTTTCATTCATTTGTTGATAATTTAAATTCGTATGAAGTTACAAGTATGTTTTGGAAATTACAACAGACACATTTGTTCTTGCGTCAGAATTGAATGAAATCAGCTAATTAGGTTGACTACCATCTTTAAATATTATCATTATCACTTTCTGTATATGAATAAATAATTTTCATACATATATATGTATTTGCATCGTACATATGTATACATGTAAAAAAGTCTTCTTGGAAAATCAATGTCGTCAATAAACAAAATATATTCATTATTATATATTATAGTTTATATTGATGTAAACACGGACATTTAACATTTTTTATGTGTTTATTTATTTATTTTTTTTTTTATTTATTGCTCGATCTGTATGTATAATAATTTATACTTTCTTATTGACACACTTATACATGTAGACATGACATATGTCCGCGTATATACAATGTATATACGTATGTACTTGGGATAGAAATTGAAGCCAAAACCGATAAACAACCGGGAAGTAACAGTGCGTCATCATTTTGTATGATGAGTCGTTGGTTATTGTAGTTGTGAGTCAATACAACATTAGCTATTAATTTTATTAATGTAAAAGAAAAAATTACATTCACAGGCAGACTTTAAATATGTTAAACGCTTGAAATATATATCAATATGTATTGTATATTCGATATACCTATTATAAGTTTTAAATAATTATTACAGTGTGTGTTGGTTATTTTGTATGATTATTTCTTTTTATACGCAGTTATTTTTCGTTGAGAGTTTAGAATTTGATCGTACTTATATTTCTAATCTTGAAGATAAATAAATTTGTTAGTTGTGACTGGATAAAAAAACTGTCGTGAAGTTTTATAAAGACATTGATAAAGGTAATGACCTCATTTATTTATTATTATTTTTGTGATAGTGTAGATATGCGTAGAAGTGATGATATACATTAATTCAGATACACGTGGCTAAAAATATATATATATATTTTTTTTTTTTAAGGATTTTTAAATTTTTATTCAAGTTGTTTTGTTAATTTATTATCGATAAATAACACTAGTCTACTATTGTTTATTATAAAGTTTTACGTGGATATATATTTTAGTTTTTTCATATATGTATATCAAGGAGAAAACATTTACGATTGCGTCAGAAAAAAAAAAACTATTAATTAATTACTTAATTCACAAAAGACATTTTGAGTTACGTGTAAATATAAATATTAAAATATAAATGTGAGATTATTTATTTTACATATTGAACATTGTGAAATAGTAATTTTCTTTTTTTTTTATATAATAATTCATAATACAATTCTCAGTATAATATTTTCACTTTTCATATTAAATATCATGATTATTAATTATTATTTATTGTTTATGTTATCAATTTTTGTTTTACCAGAATTTTATTCGATTTATCAATGTCGAAAGGAACAAAAAAAAATTATTAAATGAAATTTTCCTTGAGATATCGCAATGTGACTGGTATATATACCTGAACGTGTGTGGTATATATATATTATTATATAGATAAATAGAATATTTAATGTCCTTGATGGTTGTCGGGTCATTATTCCGGGGCTATACCAACTGTCCTTCATTCTGTCTCAGAATATATTATATATACATAAAATATATTTGTATAATGTTTTTTATATATAATTTATTTATATACATATATTCATATTATTTGGTTATATATATATATATACAGTTGACGATGAGTTAAATGAAGCACCGCCTATCTCACTACGTCCTTCGTATAACCTTTTTGATTCAGTGCTTAGCTCCACAAATACAAGTACTCATGAAATTAAATATATATGTACATAGATGGATATAGATATGTAGATAAAATATTAATTATATATAAATATAACGGATATATATCGCGTATGTCTTCTTTAACTTTTCCCTAATCTCTTTTATAAATGCAGAAAAATATAAACATGTCTTAATTATAATTATTCATAAACATGATTACATTTTTATAAATAAATATTTGTTTATGAATAATATATATATATTATTCTTATTTAATTTTTTAAAGGATTTTGTTGTGTGTGATATATTTTTGTTTAATGAATGAAATTATTTTGAAGATTAAAAGAAAAATTAAATTGTTATTAGGTGTGAATATTTTAGATTTGTTTAATTGTTTTTGTAATTTATTGGAGATTATTTTTTGCTTTTCAATTGTGGAGATTGAGTTGAGAAAAAAAAAGTGAATACTTGATTAAAATTGTAAAAAATAAAATAATCTTTGTGGCAAAAAATTTCAATCTAAAAGTTTTTGTTTTTAAATAATACGTATTAGTGAATCGAATATATAAAGTTTCAAGCTTTTGATTCATATATGGATGTTTTTTATATTGAGCTTTTTTCTTTAACTATATTTTCATTTTTACAAACTTTGTGATAAAATCATTGTTTTTCAATCATTACAATTTCATTATTCTTTTAAACTAATATAGAAAAAAAGAAATAAAACTTTTTACTTCAACAATGTTTTTATATTGTTCGGAATGTAATTTACGCACGAAAAATCCTTGGACAGTCATCAAATAGTTTCAATATTAGTACAATTTCCTCAAATGCGACAGCAAAGAAAATAAACAAAAAAGAAAAATATTAAAAGACAACGACTCACACAAAGGCTGTTGACATTCATCTATTTTTATTATTCCATTTTCTCACCACTCACGAGTTTCTCTGTTAAATTATTATAAACAAATTCACGTATATATACTTCATTGTCTTTATTATTTATTCATTCTCAAGGTTAGAATTATAAATTTTCTCCATAAAAATTAAAGATATATGCATGTGTTTAATTTTAAACTTAAAAATGTAATAACGAATTCTATAAATTGAATCGAATTTATAAAGACAAAGAACGAATAAATGAAGAATGAATAATATGAATGAGGTGTTATTAAATTTTTCTTTTATTTCTCATTGTTTCTTTAACATCAAAGTAAAATTATATTTTTCAACACACCAGATGTCCAACAGATAAAACCTTGATGACAAAAGAAAGAAACAAATAAAACGTGAGGGAGAGGTCAAGTCTAAAAGTCAGGTTATAATGTTTTACAAAGGGTGAGGGTGAATGGCCACAATAGGGTGGAGGGTAAAATGCAAATAATATATAGTCACAGGTAGATTAGTTATTAACATCTAATATCAATCAATCTATAAAATCATTTGCTAAATAATATTAATTTATTCCAAGATAACTTAACCTCAAATATTAAGAAATCAAATTACAATTAATTTCTATTAATGAATAAATATATTAATATAGGAAATAATTATGCTTATTACAAAGTATTCTTTTTGTATTGTGTTTTATTACTAGAAGATATAAAGATTTATTTTTATACACATAATAAGAATGATTTGTTTGGTTATTGTTACAATAAAACATTTTCGTCTTTGTTCCTCTTAAGATTTATTAGGGATAATGAATTACAGACTTTGTAACCTAAATGGATAAAGTCATTTCGCATTGTATTAATGCAACGGTTTCGTTGTCCTCTCAGTCTTTCTTTGTCATGTGGGGGGCGGGGGGGTGGTGGTAATGAATATATATAATTCTAAGCTAAGTGAACAAAATTATCCTAGAGGCCATGTGACAGCGCACATTACGCACTGCGCATGAATTAAGTGGATTTAAATACAACACTGGCGCCATCTCTACAATCTCCCTCTTTTTCACGCACATTCTCTATCGCCCCTCTTTCACCCACACAACTCTATTATTCCTCGTCACCTCCTCTGCATCTCACATTTGTCTACTAAATCTAAATGATAATTTACCAAACATATTCATTATTACATTTTCCATAACTGATAAAAAAAAGTCACAATTGAAAATCCATTAATTATCCTTAACTAAATATCCTTATCTTTTTCTTCCTTTTTTGGAGGTTAGAAAAAATGATAAGGTTCGTGACCTGCCTCGTTAAAGCAAACATACGTATATACACTTATCCATACGTATAATGAAACATGTATAACGGGTCTTTCTTTCTTTAAAGTTAAAGCGAGATATATCCGGCAATAATGAGCACGAGAGAAAAAGATGGAAAAGTGTGTATTTCAATGTAAACGGGTCTTAAAGTTCCTAGCTTATACGCATGCGCCCAAACTCCACGGATTACACTCATACATACTTACATATATACATT
Organism: Microctonus hyperodae; assembly: GCA_030347285.1. Classification (NCBI taxonomy): domain Eukaryota; kingdom Metazoa; phylum Arthropoda; class Insecta; order Hymenoptera; family Braconidae; genus Microctonus; species Microctonus hyperodae. The sequence goes on from JAQQBR010000001.1 coordinate 11,347,958, forward strand.
ATTTATATATACACACACACATGTTTAAACATATACAAGAGCAGTATGCAGCAGCACCATCAGCCAGACACCCATCGCCATCATGAAAACATTCGTATGTTCTCGTTATCATCGTCGTCGTCGTCGCCGTTGTTCCCACTAGGCCACTACGTTCTTGCGGCCATCTCATCTCTCACAGATTTTAATTGAACAAAAATATATTCGTACGTTAGTGTATTACTTCATTCATTCAACAATAATATCAATAATAAATTATTTAAACATAATTAAATATTATTTCAATAAAACTAACGTTTATATAGTATTTATTCGTGCAATTCTAACCTCACAAATAAAATAAAAGGAAAATTCAATTTATATCTATATGTAATAAGAGAGAAAGAGAGGGGAATCTCGCGTTCAATTGAGTTTGGTATAAACGTGAAGTGCGACTCGAATTGAGGGAGTACACAGTGAGTTTCTGTGTGTGTGTATTTATCATTTATACATAATATATCCACGCATATATGTTGTGTATGTGTGCAGTGAGAGGAGGCAAAAGAAGATACGCCACGGGGAAATTATCGCTAGCTCTTTGCTTGGACAGGGCCAATTCAATTACGAGCTGTGGCGAAGGTGGTGGCGATCATGGTGTTGATTATTCAATTCTCCTCCCGTAGAATCCAAAATACATAACACATAGACACACACAGATAATATAACGACATATACATATGCATACGTAGAAATAAACCAAACGGAAGAACGTATATAATAGGAAGAAACAAAAAGGAGAAAGGAAAGAAAGAAAGAGAGAATAATAAAATTGAGAGGAAAAAAAAAGTAATGAGAAAGAGGGAGTGAAAGGAAGAGAATTATTAATGTTGAAAGATAAAGAGAAATATTATAAATTACAACGACACAGAGACAATTTTGAGTTTGTATATGTATAACATTTGTGTGTGTAATAATTCTGTATTATGTACGTGTGTGTGTGTTTATATATGTTGTTCCTTGGCAATACGGATACGACTATGCCCACTTAAATGCCTGAAAGACACTCTTACTCTACCTCCATGTTGTGGTGGATAGATTGCAACACGGATTGCGTACTGGAAAGTGAGTGATATTGCTCAGCAATGCTCTGTGTACTGTGTCCAAATATTATTTGGGCACTCGTTTTCTTTTTTTTTTTTATATATCTATTTCCGTGAGACAATTGACTTTTAATATATTTATTAATGTTCAATGAAGATCATTCATTTATTGAGGATTTTTGGCTGTGGTAAATTGTGGAGGAGTGCGAGGGAGATAAAATATAAATAATAGAGAAAATGAAAGAAAAGAAAAAAGAATGAGAGTGAGTGTGTGAATATGAAGATAATAATGGAGTATAATTCGTTGCGTCAATGCGTGTATGCCTTAATTTAATCATTTTATTTTTCTGTCAACATGTCATATTTTATTTATCTCTCGCACTCTTGTTAATTTTGTTTCTTCCCTGTATACTTCCTTTATATTATTTATTTTTCAGAAGAAAATAATATTTATTCAGTCTTTAAAATTTATATTCATGTGTATTTTAATTGTTTTATTTGTATCTTGTGAATTTTTGAATTATATAATTTATGGTTGTAAATTAATTCATGAAGTAAAAATTAATATTGATGAATTTGAGAATGGTGTTGATATGAAATTTTATTTAGGGATGAAAGTGTGCTTGGAATATGATTAAATAAATATTTATTTTGTTTGATGATTAGTAAACTAGTGTTGGAATTGATATTTTTTTCGATTGATTATAAATATTATTTATTGATTTTACAGGTGAACTTGTGGTGACAGCGAGTTGCGGTGAAAAGATTGGCAGACGGGCCAAGGGAAATTTTACCAGTCAACTACTGCCGTAAACCGAGGGTTGATTTGAATATTATACAAAAAAAAATACATATACATATACACGTACAGAAATTTATATTCGTGCGTGTATCAACAGAATAATAAAAATACTTAGAATATAAAAAAGAAAAATAAGAAGTGAAGGAGGAGGAAATAAAAAATAAAAATTACAGAGGAAGAAAAAAAATTGTGACGAGACTTTTATCTACAATATAAAAGAGGAAAACAAATATTATATTATTATACATATAAATAAATAATAGAAGAGAAAAAGGAGGTGGAAAAGCAGGAGAAAAAAAATAAACAAATAAAAAGTAGATAAATAAAAATATGGAGCGCGAGTCGAATCCTATGCAGGCCCTGTGTCGCAGTGGTTGTGGATTTTATGGATCACCAGCTACCGATGGCCTTTGCTCTCTCTGCTATAAAGAGAACCTCAAGAAAAAACAACAACCTCCTGTATCTGCTGCCACCGTATCAGCAACACAAACAAATTCTGGTAACGCTGGTACGTTACAGAGCAGTTTTAGTAGTCCTGCGTCAACAGGAACGACTGCTCAACCCACCATTCCCACTATACCACAATCAATGACAGATTTGCCTAGTCCCAAAGAAGTAAGTCATTCTTATTTTTGTTATAATTTTTCACGTGTTTATACAGTAGGAGAAGAGAAAATTTTTAATTTTGACTGGGAGACATTTGTTGTTATACATGAAGATGTTTGTTTAAAGTAGAATTTATCATTTGTTGCCCAGATTCATTTTTTTTTTACATGTATTTTAATTTGGTTATAAGACATTTTTAAAAAAATTTTTCTCGGGAAAATTTATCAGTTTGAATTATTATGGCCTCTGATAGTCATAATGGCATGTCATCTTATGAGAAAGGAGTAAATGTCCATTAAAAAATATGGTTTATTAATAATTTGAGTTGAGTAAAAATTTTGAATTTTTTTCCTGCTTTTTCTCAATGTCAAATCATATTTAATTTTGACATTGACATATTTTCTAATCTATATTTACAAAGTGTTTAAATATTTTGTCGAAATTTTTTCACAACCGCGATTTTTAATGATTAATAAAACGATTAAATAGATGATACTATGTTTTTTTCACTTTTGTAAATTCAATGGTGAACTAATTTATTATTTTGCAATTCAACAGGTAAATAGGGACGATCAAGAAGCCGAAGTTGGAGTTAGTAGTGGGGCAGCCGAAGGTTCTGTAAGCAGTGGTGACACCGATGATTGTTTTGATGGAAAAGAGACTGACAAAGAATCCAAAAAGAAGAAAAATCGCTGTGCAGTTTGTCGCAAGAAAGTGGGTTTAACTGGTGAGTGATAATCAGAAACAATAATTTAGTATACTGACTTAATAAATTCACAACAAATAATCTAGTAATTAACTTCATTTTATCGTAATATTAATAATTCATTTTATTCATTGCAGGATTTGAGTGTCGTTGTGGCGGACTATTCTGCTCTGTGCATCGATACAGTGACAAGCATGATTGCAAATTTAATTACAGAGAAATGGGCGCTCAAGAGATACGACGCAACAATCCAGTTGTTGTTGGTGAAAAAGTGCAAAAAATTTGAACTATTTTAGTGTGTAGTCGTTGGGAAAAATGGTTATAACTATATAAACAAAACAAAATATTAAAAAAAAAATAATAAATAATAAATACACAAACACGAACGAATAACAAATATTCAAACACATACATACACACGAAGACATGAGAGAACAATGAGATAAATTATCTGGCAGCTGATTTATGACATCTTGAAAAATCAGGAATTGATTGGGCGGAATAGAGAAATAAAAATGGATGAAAAAGAAAAAAAATTAAATAAATTTTTGAGGTAATGGAACCGTGCGTGCGTGCGTGTATGTGTGTTTGTGTGTATGAAAGATCATGAGGTTTCGAAATTTGAAGTTTGTGTGCTTGTAATTTTGGTGAAGAATTAATTAATGATAAATAAAATAAAAATGGAATAGAAAAAAGGAAGAAGAATAATAAATGTGTGAATGAACGAGTCCGACAAACGAGAATTAATGATCGTTAATCGATAAAATATAGGACATTTAGCTAATTTTTCAAGCTCGGCAAGAATATGCATATGGTGAACGCGTATAAAGAATTCGAAAATGAAATAAATACATAACATAATAAAACAATACAAAACAAACAGACAAACAAATAAAATGAAGAAAAAGAAAACAATTAATAAAAATCTATATGTATGTGCGTGTGCGAGGCTGAATGGGATTAAATATGAGTGTCAGTGCCATGTCAGATTTGTCATCTATAGTGAGTTTTAAAGCATTAAAAAAAAAAAAAAATAGAAAGAAAAAAGAAAAAACCAACAAAGAAACGAGAAAAACAAATTTATCTGGTTACTAACTGCTGCCAGCTTACTACTATCTACCTATTATTATCATTACGATTATTACGGTTTATTATTCTTATTCTCTATATTATGTTTATTAATTTACTTAATTGAAAAAAATGAAAAAAAATGAAAAATAATATAAAAATACAAAAAAAAATAATTTTTTTGTTTTTTTGCTGGACATAGGTCAACATGAAAAGACGATTCAATTAAACATTTAGCAAAATAAAAAATACAAAAAATGAAAAAAAAAATTTACTATTTTAATTAATTAAAATTAAAAATCACCATTTATACTTTAAGTAGATGCAAAATTTTCTGGTGCAGTCAGTCAGTCAGCCTGAGATTGATTTTGTTGACAATTGATTTAGTTTGTGAAAGATAAAATTTGAAAAAAAAAAAAAGAATTATAAATTAAAATAAGAGAATGA
>JAQQBR010000001.1:11356329-11381861 GCA_030347285.1 Microctonus hyperodae
TTAGATTTTCTTCAAGTTTAACATTCCACAATCGTGAATTTTTATTCTAATAAATTATGATTTGTATGATAAATTTTTTCTTTTAGATTATATATAACTTTAGTTTTTTGAGTTATTTAATTTCATGTTACTCAGAAATCTGGGTTTTGTTATACCTGTTGGTGTCACATTTTTGTTACGATTTGGTGATGTGAAATTTGTCTGCTTATCTCGACCCTGCTGAATTGGTTTTAATCCCTCTTGACGCGCAGCATCCGTTAAAAATCGCAGAGCATAACTCAAAGGAATACATGTTGGCTGCTGTTTCTCTGTTTGCTCAACAACGTGAGGATCGTAATCTATAAATTATTAAAGCACATATATATATATATACATATATATATAAATTTATACATATATATATATAGAAGTTATGTAGTCATCTGCAAAAAGGCCACGCTAAAATTATAATTTTAGGTTACAAATGAGAATTTTTCGTGTACCAAAATGGTTTTAAATGATGGAAAAAATAATTTTTTAATATATTATTATAATATATATAGCTGTCATACAATGAATGCAAAGTTTTTATTGAATAAATAACACAATATTCATGACGATTGACCCAGATAACCTCAAAAATAGAAAAAAAATCTATTCCTAACCTCAAATAATTAAAATAAATGACAATATAATTGAACGAATAAAAGGACATTTTACCGATATGTGTTTCCTCAATATGTTGTATTAAATGTCCCAAACTCTTGAATGTTAAACCGCAAGCGTTAAATTTACAAACGTTCAACATAAATACGGCCATATCAATGATGAAAGAGAGAGAGAGAGAGAGAGTTAAATAGAGAATAACGTGAATCAAATGAGAGAAAAATTAAAATAATATAGAAAATAAAAATCTTTAATGAAAAAAAAAAATTACAGTATTACACAGAATAATATTTAATAAATTAAATATATCATTATGAATCTAATAATTATAATGTTATTTTAATGGTAGTTGATTGTTTTTATATAATTTTTCATTACTCGTTGTTCACATGTTATATTTAATCCTCAACTTGACTAGTGTCGTTAGTTGAAAACGAGATATGGCGTTCGGCTAAATTCGGTTGGTCGATAAATGCAGCCCAGGGTGTCGTAAGTGGTGATTCAACATCAGAACGGAATATATTCTATTCCGTTCTCGGCTAAATTCGGGATAGGCCAACCAATAAACGCTTCGGTCGCTCATTCACTCACCAATCCAACATTCCAAAGGCCGGGTTACCATTCCTCTTCCTCGACACAGTTCTTTGGTAAGTCCAAGCGCCTGCTGTACTGGCAAGTGAGTAAAAAAATTTTGTTATAATAATTGTCAGATTATTGTTTTATTGTGAGTGAATTAAATAATTATATATGAGTGTTAATAATCATTGATAATTATTACAAATGTGGGCTTACATAATTGATTTAATATTTAATTAATTTCATTGAAAAACGTGCTATTCATTATAACGGAAATCTCGAGATAGAGAAATCGGCCATTTTATGGTGTGCCGACATTGCCGGATAATTCGTATGTTCCAGAACGTTTTATTTTTCAATTCAACGTCATTCATTTAATTCAAGTCTTTAATTATTATTCATTCATTAAATTCAACAAATACAAAAATATAATTTCTTTTTCTTGTATACATGTATACATATATACATTCATATTATCTCGTGATAATTTTCACGTTACGTAATATCGGGTTAGGATTAAATTCGTTTTCCATGTTGAATTTTTTTCATATGCTATCTCCTATCCTTTATCAGAGCCACATTAATATATACAATTATTCATCTAATTTGTTTCGAAAAACAGGAAAAATTTAATTTAATTTATCTTCCAGGTCTTTAAATTAACGACAAACACAAAACTATCAACGTCAAAAATGTTCGCTTGCACACGATTCATCGCCCCAGTTGCCAGATCAGCTGTAAGTTTTTGGTATTATAATTAAAAAGGAAAATTCACTTTATTCAATCCATCAATCAATTTTTATTATATAATATTCATGACACAATTTAATTAGTTAATCAATCTATTGATTGATTGATAAAGTTCAAAGTTTGATTTAAAAATTGGTTTTCATTTTAGTTGGTGGCCAGTGGCAAATCTTATGTACGTCCTTTAAGTAGTGCTGTAATGAACCAGAGCCAAACTCTTCAGGAGAGACAGAGCATTACTCCAGTCAGTTTGGTAAGTGTAGTAGTCGTCTATATCTATACACATATCGTCTATCCAATTGCATAATGATCCAATGTTATATAAGTTTATTCATTGTTTAATTTTACAAAAGTTTAAATCATTCAAAATTATCAATGAAAATTTATCCCTTCATTTCTTTACAATATTTCTTTATGATAATCAATTGGATTATTATTGATTTTTTATATAAATTTTTAATTATTATTTGAAATTGGTTTTATTGGTTAATTTTATTTTCAGTTGCCGATTGTACGTAGCTTCCAGACATCTGCCATCAGTCGTGACATTGATTCAGCAGCCAAATTTATTGGTGCTGGTGCTGCCACTGTTGGTGTTGCTGGATCTGGTGAGTTATATTGGGAAAAAAAAATATTTGTGTATATTTACTTTATTTATTGTGTTACATTAATTGATATAATGAGAGAAAAAGAGCTAAAAATCTAATCGTAATTTAACATTCTAACATTTTCAACGTCTCAAATTTACACATATTTATCTTATGCAACAATTACATAACCTACAATGCTCCAATTTTCTATTCCTATAACTATTATTTTTTTTATTTGTAACGTAATATATAAACAATCAAATAGTTACATTCATCTTTATTTCAGGTATTGGTATTGGGTTAGTTTTTGGATCATTAATAATGGGTTATGCACGTAATCCATCATTGAAACAACAAGTTTTCACTTATGCTATCCTTGGTTTTGCCCTATCCGAAGCAATGGGTCTATTTTGCCTGATGATTGCTTTCCTATTATTGTTCGCCTTTTAAAATACTTCTTCATCCTGCTGTTACCAATCCAGAAAAACCAATTTTTCCATTCCATAATCAAAAGTTAGAATTTATTACTTACAACTATAACCTAACCTACAAATTTATCATTTTACTTATTGATACTATTCAATCAAATTTACCATGAATTCATTAAATTAAATTGAATATTTTTTTTTTCAATATTATTAATTATTTGTTTTTTTTTCAAATTTTTTAGGTGCTGGTATTGGTTCAGTTTTTGGCTCATTGATTATTGGTTATGCCAGGAATCCATCGTTGAAACAACAGCTATTTTCATATGCCATTTTGGGTTTTGCCCTGTCTGAGGCCATGGGTCTCTTCTGTCTTATGATGGCTTTCTTGCTGTTATTCGCCTTCTAAGCCGTCAATCATCCATAATGAATTACCGATAGTTTTAGTGCGTCACTGCCAAAGCAGCGTCATCTGGCTTGAAATATAGTAAGAGGGCAGCTGTTTGTGGTACACGGGAGCCCATGAAATTATTAAGGAATACCGAGGACACATTGGCATTATTGGTGAGGAGTGGCTGCGTCGATGCGACAATTTAATGACATAAAAAACGGGGCTGTACACTGAAAAAAAAACTACAAATAATTATTATTAATTAATTAATAATGAATTAAATAAGATCAATAAAAATCCATCGTTGCGAGCCTATCACATCAACCTTGTCCAGTGATTCATAATCATTTCATGGCCTACCGATTCTCATGTAGCATATACATACCACTCACAATTGTTATTGAAGTAAATTTGAATTTCAGTGTAATGGAATAACGAATAGAAGGTTAATTGAATGTTTATAAATGATCCTCCTCACCAAAATTATTGCATAGTTTATACGATGCTTTAATTGAATGCGCGCCCTGAAAGAAAAAACAATTAAAAATCAAGAAAAGAAAAAAAAATACATAAACCACAAAATATGTTAATCACGTTTTTACTTACTACAAAACAAATTAATCCATTCAGATAAGATGTTCATTAAATATGTGCTTTATTGTTTTTATTATTCATTGCGCGCGCAATTATATATTTTTATTTAGTTGGTGAGTAAATTTGATAAATAAACTCATTTGTTACCCGAAATGATTAATTATTATTGGGCGCTATCGCGTACACGTTTGTTATTTTATTTGCGGTAATTTTTATAATATTCAATGAGAGAGGTATATGTACAGTTTGATTGATTAATAACAAATCCAATTACCACCGACAGTGTCGTGAAGGAAAAAAAAAGAAAAACTATTCATGTTGCAATATAATAATTCTGAATAAGCCCTCAAGCCAAATCATATGCTGATAATAATCATCCCAATTAATTAATATACGTAATAATTAATAAAACGTGTTAAATGAAATATCGATTGAATTTTTAGATCTGAAATAAAGTTTGCTCAAAGTAATGAATTAAATTTAAAAAAAAAAGTGCTATAAGTTTTACGTATAAAAATTACACAGAAGTTTGAAAATTCTTTTTTTTTTTATTTATTTCATTAATTTAAACAAGCATAGTTTGAAATTTTAAAATTCAGTAGTTCATTACTCTAGAGGTAAATAATTATTTGCAAAAAAAAATTAACAAAACAAGACTATAATTCAATCGAAAATGTGTAATATTTTATTCAACAAAAAAATTAATCGCAATAATTACAACTTACACCATCAAAAAAAAAAGTGACGTCATTTATATTTTAATTTCTTTATCTTACAAGCATCGAAATTACCAATTAATTTAATCAATTTAATTCTTTGCATAATCATAGTTTCAAAATGTTCTTTATACAATTTGTATTTAATTTAAAATCAACATTGCTATTGATTAATTACGTTGTTGCATTACTATTGACAGTGACATTAGTTTCACCAATGCTATTGGACGGCGGCAATGCATTTAATTGTTGCAATAGTGCTTCTCTTTCGCGTAAACTTGCCCATGCTTTTTCTTGTTCTTTTCGCGTCAACGGCACCTTACGCTGTTTCGCCATTATCAATTTATTATAATGCTCAACGACGTCATTATCCACAACGCTTATTTTACGTTTGAGTGCTTGTCGTCGACTTTCCTCTTGTGCTAAATTCAATAGCCTCTTTAATTGCGCTACATTGTGACTAGATAATGCCATCAAATCTTGCTGACAACGTTTTATTTCAGTGAGAATTTCATCATCCTCTTGATTCTTACGATGTGAATCAGGTTCAAGTATTCCCTGCTCAACTAATTCTTTATGCATACGCAACTCTAAATTCATTGAATTTTGTATTGATAAATCTCGCAATACTGGTGGATCACCATCGCGAAATAATTTACTATCACTATTATTATTAGCAACATAAACATTTTCCTCCAGTAATGCAGATACCAAACGTTGTGTTAATGGTCCAGCCATACTGGTGGGATGTTTTTTGTCAACTTTTGACATTAACATTGACATATCAGTACGATTTTTTTTCTTATCACGATTTGGATTTGCGGCCTCCTCCTCTTGCATTAAATCATTGTGCGCCCATACATAACTGTAATGACGACCTAATGGCGGTATTTTTTTGAATTCACTAAGATCTGAATGTGTTGCTATTAATTCATTTAATAATTTAATATCATCTGGCATTATATCAGAGCAATATGGATCAACTGACGCCCAAAATTTATTAGTTGTGTCATTTTTCGGTAATAATAACTTTGGTATATCACTTTTTGAGCTCTCTATCCTCACAATTTCATGTGGGTTCGGTACAATTTGATGATTACTTGAATTACCACCTAAACCTTTAGCTTTTATTAATTTTGCTGGTAATGGCGAATGTGTTTTAATATTTGTATCTTTACTGCGCGATGATGATTTTTCATCGCGTAATTTTTTTTCTAATGACAAACTTTTTCCGCTTTTTGATCTCTTATCACGACGCTCTTCAGCTGATGATAAACACGTTATTTCCTCTTGTAACATACGTGTTCGTACAACAACTGATGACAATAATGTTTCCAATTCCAATTGTAATATATCTAAATCTTCCATTCCAACTCCTTCATCAGATGTACGTTGCAATATACTACTGTATCGTGGCAATAATTTATTGTTATCAGCTATTTTAATAACAGGTAATGTCAATGTCTCTGTTGTTTCAGTATTTGTCTCAGTATTTTGTGTTGGTAATTGGGTTGATTTAACATTTTCACGTAATTTTACGGGTACTTTTTTTGTATTCAATTTACCTTTACCAGACATCTTTGCATATATGTCAAAATCCAGTTTCTATCACGTGAGATCGTGAATTTACAAATCAATGTGTCTATCGTCACACAAGTAAGTGTTTTTAGCGTGATTACGTATATACTACTACTAGTAGTAGTAGTAGTAATAGTGTAGTATAGATTCGTTTTTTTTTGCCTTCGTTTATGGCACCGGCTACTCAATAATTTTTAATACACCACTTGGCCGTTAATTTAAATAAAATATTTGTTCTTGTTTTTTTAGGTTAGTTTATAGTACTTTTATTATTATTTATTTATTGTGAACTTCAATAATAACGTTATTTGCGTCCGATTCATTCCCCTCCTGCAGTTTTACCAGAGGGTCTGAAACGAACTGAATCAAACTCAATATGCTAGAAAGGAATCACAAGTGCATTTTGAATTCGATAGAAGTTGTACATGTTGTCTAGAGATGGCGCAACGATTAAGGCTGATTTTTTATAGCGGTGGCGAAATTTTTTTTTTTTCTTTTTGAATGATTTAAAAAGTACACATCTGTAATTTGTTTAAAATTATAATAATTATTGATTAACAGACAAAATTAATGACTTTTAGTAAGAGTTTCTTTTTTTGGCAATTTTATTTATTTTAGTTAAAGCAAAATTAATTGGGAAACAGAGAGGTTAGGTTTGGTAAAGCAGAGGAATAATGTATAATTTTAATTTGTTTTATTAATTTTATACCCGTAGTGATAAATTATTTACAAATATGTATATTAATTCTTGATATTATCATTATTATTATTATATTTATTTAGGTACTGTCATTTATCATATTCATGTTTTTCGTAGTGTACATTATCACCAAGAGCTAATGAACGGTTATGTTTGTAGAAAAAATGTTTGCCTTGTTCAAATGTCGCAATCATTATTGCACAAGCTGGTGCAACTTTGACTAGTCGAGGTATGAGACCAGTAAACAATCCTTTTATTCCGCTTTGTCTATAAATTTTCTTTATTATATAGGTATTATTATTATTGTTTTTAATATTTCCACGTTTTTCTAAAAAACAAATGAAAAAATGAATAAAATAAAGATGCTTGTACAAAATAAAAAAATAATTAATATTATAATCTCAATTGTGATAAAACAATAAAAAGAATTTAATTACCAGAATATATCTCTTTCTCGCCCATTTCAATTTGTCGATGCGTTTTCACCACATCAAATGGAAGAGTTATAAACGCTGCAATCTAAATTAAATAAAATAAGTACATTAAATAGAGTTAATAATAATAAAAAATAAATTTTATGAGAAAGCAAACGTTGAGAATATAATCGTATAGAAAGATATTTTTTTAACGTTTATTTCAGATATTTTTAATTAATTTTTGAATCTTTTTATGTTCATCATTTTAAATGAAATAAAATTGAAAATTTGAAATTTTCTTGTAACAAATATCTAAAATATTTTTTTCATTCTAGATGATGATGATATTACACTTGAAATAAAACGAGAAAAAAAACTTACAGAGCCAGCTGTCGCACCAGCAGCTAAATTAAAACTGAATGTGCCATGAGAACTTGGAAAAAGATTTTTGATTGTTTCATAATTGAACCAATAAATTGCGCTGAATGGAACATCACGGAAAAGTGTCGCACTTAATCCCATCCACAATCCTTGTACTCCACTATATTTAATTACAGTTTTCAATGCTTGTCCCATTTCTTAAAAATAAAAAATAACCAATTATATTTATATCTAAAGTATTTTCATTTAAAATAATATCAAATACATACTTTAGTTTATTTATTATTGAAACTTACCACGATAACTTAATTTCTGCGATTGCATTTTCGTTCGAATTAATTCTAATGGACTAACAATTGTTGCTGCCCAAATACGTGCAGTACTACCAGCAATCATTGGTATCCAAAATGGTTGGACTTTATGGAATGCATCATTATTCATTCTCTCATTATATTTATCTTTTAAATACAATCGTAATTGTTCATAACAAACAAAATATACAATTGTTGTAGGTACAGCGAGAACAAGTGTTGGGCTTAAACCACTCCATAATGAAAATACCCCTTCACGTTTTCCTATTTTCATTAATGCATCCTGTTTAAATAAATAAATAAATTGATGAGTGAATACATTTAATATAAAATACATAGATAAATTCATTATTTAGATATTTATTATTCATTATCTATTGATAATCTATATAATTTACCAATGTGCCATTAAATTTTTGATTCTCTTTTAACCATTCTGGCAGTTTATCATTACATGAACATAAATGATCCATCAAACCATTACAATATAAAAAACATCTATTTGATAGCATGGCTTTTTGTTGAACTTGCAAACGAGTTTTAACAACGTCCAATGGTGTAACTGTAATTAATTAATATGGTATTAATATTAATCAGTATTGTGGTCATTAAATAAAATTTTTATATGTATAATAATCGTTAAGTTAAGAAGTTACCAATTACTGATGTAAGTAATGCACCAGTACATGATGCAATCATTTGCTGATACGGTTTAATACGAAATTTTGGATCATCAATATCTGCATTTATAAAATTTGAATTTAATTTATCCATTTTATTTATTATTGGTATTATTATCAATTTGTTTTTTTTCACGCTGAAATTTCTTCCATAGGTTATGAATCGCCGCTTTATATACAATGTCAATATATTTTAACCTTACATAAAATATTATTTTGACACTTTTATATTTATTTCATTAATAATTATTTAAGAAAATTTATTTAATAATATTACTAATTGTTTTAGAATTAAATTATTTTTTAGCATTCTTAAAATATTTTTCATAGTCACATGTTCAATATTTCGCTCGGCATATATATTATTATATACATCTATAATATATATACATGAATATTACATATGTGTATCAATGTAGTGTACATTTGTGTTTGGTACAACTACACTACACAACTACTACTAAGTATGTGTAGTACTATGAAGTTAGCTTTCTATCGGTGAGGTTAGGATATATCTGTACAATATCACTAGATTTGTAAATTTTTTTATTTTTCTCAAAATTTTTAGAATTGGAAAATAACTTTTTAGTCAAAAAAATATTATACTACAACAATTGTCAATTAATTTTACCAGGGCTATTAATTTTAATGATATATTAACAATTGTTCAGATGAATATTTCAATAGTAAATTCCCCCAGATTTAACTTGATATTATATATCAATAAATAATTTATTATCTATTAAACATCTATTGATAATCTTAAACAAAATTCAAAGAAATTGAAAAATGCACAAATAAATATACGTATCTAACAAGAATAAATTCCTAAAAAAATATGTATAAGAAAGTTCAAACTCTATCAATAGTTAGTTTTCATATTCAAATTTCCCGCGGATATTCTCTTTTAAATTCAAATTCATAACCCAATCAAAAAGCAGCAATAGTGTTTCAAACCAACCCCAATGGCAACTTAAGACAATCTCAAATACATACAAGATGAGACTGTAAGTATACATAATACATGCCACCATGTACATCACAAACCCTCTCCGGTCTTCCTCTCACACATACAGTATATAAATTGATGAAGGCAAGGGTAAAACACATATACATATGATAAATGTTGAGGGTGAAGCCACATCGGAATGGATCGAACATTTAATGGCAGTGGTTGAAGTGAGATAAACATAGAAAACCCATCTTGGCGCAGGTTTAAAATCAAAAGCCAAACAGAATGATTGAGACAGCAATAATATATTCACACCCACACGCATCCCTATCTATGCATTTGCATATATATATATATATATATATACATATATATCATGCATATACAGATAGAAGTAGAGTGTAATAACACATGAAAAGGCACAAAGGAGAAAGGAAAAGAAAGATAGCGATACAAAAGCTGGTCGAAAGCGAGTGTGCGTTGGCGAAGGAGGGAGTCGTTGTCCTCGGCAATGTAGTCCTACATATCCTATACATATATGTACTAGTAATATCCCTCTTTCTGCTCAATTCTACTACCACTACGACACTACCAAGTATACCAATACTACCATCAACCAGATAAACCACCAGAATACCAGACCAGTTCTACGCGAAACGCGTTATCGTACGCGTCGTTTGTATTTAATCTTATTTCTTTTGACTTTCTTTTCCATCGTTATTTATTTTTGTTTGTCAATAAACACAATAATCATGTAACAATACATAATATTGTATTGAATAAACATTAGCTATATTCACTACATAACAAAAATAATTAACTTCATAAAATCAAAAACTAAATCATCTTAATATACATTAATAAATTAAATGTTTATTTTTTTTTTGTGTGTGCTGATTATAGAGAAGAAAATAAAGAAATTGTGATGGATTAAGATTGACAAGGTTTAAAACCTTTTGACACAGTTGGTTATTGTTATAAATAAATATTTCGAATTATTTTATTATCATTGACAGAACAATTTGAGAGTAACAATCTTCAAACAGGTGTGTAGACAAATATAAATATATAAATACATATATACATTTATATAGTCAATTATTATTATTAATTAATATTGTAATTTATTTTTGTATTTTTATTTGTCATCCTGATGAATTTCTTTTAATTCAATGAATTATAGTTGAGAGACATGAAGAAAATCAGATATATTTACGCCTCCATATACCATCGGCATCCAAGTATCTCTCTTGCTCTTGTCTTTTTACATGTTTGTCTTATGTATTCATAAATATATGTATAATATTGTACCTGGGCTACTACTTGAACCCGAGAACAGGAGAGAGAATGCCAGTTACGCGACAGCGATGCCAGATCTACTGAGATTTGTGTTTGGTGTGATTCATCTCATCATACATTATACCCTTTGTATTATTTATTATCAACAATTAACCCCAACTTGACACTGATTTCAATCCATAATTAATAATATAACAATAATGATAATGATGGTAATAATATGTATTTATTCACATTATTTATAATATGTATATACGTGAATTAATATTTATCTAAATTCGCATCTTTATTATTATTATCATACTCTATACATAAACATATATTTAATTTATATGTATATATAATGTTAATTATCTTTTATTGTTTTTCGTGAAATGAAATTTCTCATATTTGCAATATATATTTAATTTAAATTAATTTTTTTTTTTTATTTTTATTTGATGTATGCATATAATAGAATAATATAGTTGTGATATTGCTGTAATATTTAATTAATAATTGTGTTAGATAATATGGATATTCATATATATTTATTTATTTATTGTGGAGTACGTTAATTAATGCGATTGCCCTAAAGATTGTGGAAATTATACAAGCAGGATATATCATGTTTCCATATCGATGCACAAAGCGTGTATCGTATAGTTCTTCAACATTATTTTACATATATGCACCCACGTTTAGTTTAATTATAAATTAAATATCTATGTTTATGTATAGATGTATTGATTTTGTGTATCATTATCAAAGAAATAATTGCATGTAGGGAAAATGAATAGTGTAACGGTGAGTGCGGTCATGAAAAAAAAAAAAGAAAGAAAAAATTGCTTGCCAGGGATTTATAAAAATCGAACAAACAATTTAGAATCAACTCACCGTGACACTATTGTTATTGTTGTCCCCATGGCAAAAGTCCAATCATGACTTGTATATATTTATATATATGTATATATATTTGTTATTTCGATTTTTTTTATTATCATCAGTTTATTACCTTGAATTTCCCGCAAGAAAAAAAAATAAAAAGCGGTGATGGTTTACCGTTATGTATATGTATTGAGCAATCGTATATATTATACCTTGGTGAATCACGAGAAATTTTTTATAAATTTAAATAAAGATTTGCTTTGTTGATTTTTTTTTTTTTTTTTACAATGATATTATTGTTTGATAAAATTTTTTTGTTTTAGGTATGCGACTGATTAATGATCATGATGATAATGATGGTGATGTTATCAGTGAGATGATAGATGAGACAATCACGAAAAGATAGCGGTGGGACTGATGTCTATTACGCTCCTGAAGGAGAAATTAATACCTGGGCCCCGAGGACTCATCGCGATGTCAAATGCGACAAGTCAATGGGTCCTAATTATTCTCCTGTTGATTATTAAATTGATTGACACTTCGCCACTTCATCCCCGTCCACCGTATTCAGGTGAGATGTCTGGATTAATTTGATAAAGGAAAAAAATATTTTTTTATTTTTTTTTGATGATTTGAAATATAATTATATTTTGCTTGACTGTAATTAATAAATGTGTTATAGTTATTTGTTTGTTTTGTTGTAGTTATTTTTTTGTAAGATCGATAAGTCGTAAACAATTAAATTTTAATGGGGAAATTTACATTGTGAATTAATAGTTAATATATGAGATAAGATTTGATAAAATAGGAATTATTTTGATATGATTAGAATTCTTGTTAGGAAATTTTTTTTTATCATTTTTCATTTTTTTTTTCCAGGAATTAAACAACACAGTTATATTGGACATTATGAAACGGCATGGTATGATCCAATAATATTACGTGAGCATAGAAATCGTTTGCGTCGTGATGTCACAGATGCCATTAAATCGAAACCACTTGTTCTTCATCTTCGTGCATTTGATAAGTAAGTAGTAATTAAATAATTATTTAAAATAATTCAACGTGTTCATTAATTAAATTCATGTAACATTGTCATGCCTTGAAGTACAAGTTAACGCATGTATATGTATTCTATAAGTGTATATGGTTGAATGATTTTATACTTAACAATCTTTATAAGGCTTCAACGTCCTTCCATTAACGCAAATCTATTATTGAGTTTTATCACGGAATAAAACTTTAATTTGAACAAAAAAAATATTTTATACTATATTTACTTAATTTCCTACTTATTTAGAATGATAAAAAAAAGTACTTTTTATAATTTAATAATATATTTTGAGTGTATATATTGTCATTTTCCGCAACTGCAATTTATATTTTAACAATATAAAAAAAAAATTAATTTTTTTTTTCTAAATCTTGATATGCATAAGCGCATTCTAAAGTACTTTTATTTCTCTATGTATGTATGTGTGTGTCTATTTATATCCAATACAATTCACTCGATTTCGCGAGCAATTGGACCAAAAAATTGGAAAAAATTTGTCCACAATAAATCAACACAAAGCAAACGATAAATTGCAATATTTTATTTACGATTTGACTTTCCCCTTCATTGAAAATACCATTCATAAATTTCTGTCCGTGCACATTTTTCATTTATATATTTCTTTCCAACAATTTATCCACACGTACAAGACACTATCACTCTAAATATAATTCATGATAAAAAGACATAATGAACAATTTTTTTTGGCTGCTAAAATTTCGTCATTAATTTATTTATCTTTATTATTTTCATTATTTTTCTTCTCTTTCAGAGAATGGACGATGCGACTTGTACGTGACACAAGTGTCTTTGCACAAGATGCAATCTTCGAGGGAACAAATGGGCCCATTTCATTTGACACTTTGCACTCATACGTCGGCACCATTGCTGGTGAGTTTCTCATTGCGCGATGGTGTGATAAATGAAACGAGACAGTGAATAATGTTTTTTGATATATCTATGTAGTAATAGCAGTCCTGAGAATAAGGGCTCACCGATAAACCGTCTATTCTCATTACTTACCATACTCCCTTTTACCTAAAAGTATATATGTACACATACATACATACTTATACGTATTATATTCGTCTTTAAAACCCATCCATTTCCATCGTGGAAATTCTCACCGCACAATCACTTCCCAATCATTTACCCAAACTCTATCTATACTTTAGATTAATTTATGACGTAATTTTGCGTGGACATTTTTCTTTATTTTTTTTTTCCTCATCTTTATTTTTAATCCTTCAATCATTTTTATTTCTCTGCAGAGGATGAAAATGCTATCGTTGAGGGCATCGTAACTGAAGATGGTTTATTTGATGGTTCAGTGTCAACTGCATTTGAGGAATATTATTTTGAACCAGCAAATAGATATTTAACAAATGGAAGAAATGATTTGAATATTATTCATGATGAGGAAAATACATCGCCAGTTTATCATACAATAGCGTATCGTGCCTCAGATATTATTGCACCACCACAGCCACGACGTTGCCCCAGTCATCAATTACATCATGGAAATTTAAACAATTCTATTCATGGGTGTGTATTTGAATTTTTATTAGTTGTTAAAATATTATTATTATTTTTTTTTTTCGTCCTTTGAAGAATTTTTATTTTTTTTTTATTTTTGTCTGGTTGAGTTCTTGATGAATAATAAATTTAAATTCTTATTTGAATATGAGATAAATTGAATGAATGAAGTGAGATAATTGATAAATCTCCATTTTATTTTTCATAGAAAAAATTAATGGAAAAAATTTTTTTTAATTAGTGTTGTGTTTTTGTTTCGTCATAGGAAAGAGGATGAATTGTATGAGCCGTATTTTGAGCAGCTTAAGGATCAGGAAATCCGTGAACATGGCGGATATTATTTAAGAGAAGCCAATGGACGACACATTGGCTATCGCAGTGTATCCAATTTACAGCTGGTTGACGAGTAAAATTAAATTTATTATTCATTTTATGTTATATATCTATAAGTTATTAATTTATTCATTCATTTATTTTACGTGCGCGGATTATCTAATAAGTTCAACCCCGTTTAATCCCATTTAAATGAGAATATTTGTGGGGCATTATAGCACACTCAGATATTTTTATTATAAATCTCATTTATTAAAATAAAATTGTAGAAAATTTTAAATATTATTCACATTAATTACTAAAATACTAATTGGAATTTATCTATATTAATAAATATTAAATATTTTCCGTCTTGTTAATGCTAATATGTGACAAAATTCTCAGACAATTTTAATATTTACAAGCTCGTCAATTTTTATAATACAATTAACTATTTTAAATCGTTATTTCTTTGTATATTTTAAATATGAAACGTTTGAGCGATGCGAAAATTTTAATTTCGCCTAGCGCTAGTTAATAAATAAAATGACATAAATACATAAGTAAATGAAAAAATAAATAGATCCTTGTATCAAAGTATGTTGAAGTTGCTTCGACTGTTTGGAAATTTAATGCAAATTTGAAAGATAAATATTTAACAGAAAAATTTTCCACGTGTGATTTCAGAACATTCAGCGACAGATTTACTCGACATTTACATAAACGTGCGACAGTTGATCCACGTAAAACAACTTGTATGCTTTATCTACAAGCAGATCATCAATTTTTTTCACGTTACAAAACAGAAGAGGCGTGTATTGAAGTGATGACTAGACATGTACAGCGCGTAAATTCTATCTACAAGCATACAGATTTTAATCAAGATGGGCGACCAGACAATATCAGTTTTATGATAAAACGAGTTAAAGTACATACTGGTGATGCAGTACGCGATCCCAACTATCGATTTCCTGGCAACTATGGCGTGGAAAAGTTTCTTGAACTCTTCTCAGGTAACGATGGTTAACGTTAGGTATATTAAAATGAATAACTTTGGAACAATGAACAATAATTTCAATTTTATATTTATTTTCATTTATATTGGCAATTTGTTTATTCATTCATTCATTCAATTTCGTCATGTCCATTTATTTCATTCAGAAAAAGATATAATGAACGAAATAATTAATGAATGAAAAAAAAAAAACTATCAATCAATTTTGTATATTTTTATAAATTAATTTGAAAAAAGAAAATTGAATATTAATGAAATTATATGAATTAAATTGAAATATAAATGAACATCAATCAATTTCATAGACTAAATATGAAAGAAGTAATTTATTTTGAACGGTTACAAAACACTTTATCATAATAAATGAATTTTAATATTAATTATTCATAATATTTAATTAAATTAAATATAATTTATCATGAATTTTTTCAGAGGAAGATTACGATGCATTTTGTTTGGCCTATATGTTCACTTATCGTGACTTTGAAATGGGAACACTTGGACTTGCATGGACGGGCGATTTAAAAAATGCCGGTGGCGTTTGTGAAAAAAATGGGGTGAGAGATTTTATCGTGAAAATAAATCGCGATAAGAAATAAAATAGTGAATAGATGAGAGTGAATGAGATTGTGAGATAAAGAAAAATAGTTTAATCGATAAATACTTACAGATGTTTTATCTGATCAAGTTTTAAAATGTGCTTTGACATTTTAAGAGACTTTTAAAAGTTTTAGCAAAGTAGTAACATTCACCTGAATTTTTTGATGATATATTTTTACTTTACATGTACTTTTCTCTTCCTGCATCATTGCATTTAGATACACGAGAGCTCTCTTATCTTTTCATACATATGTATTATTTATAAATAGAAAGATAGATAGATAGATAGATAGGTATACCTGAGGGATGGGCACTGACAGAATTCAAACGTCGGAAAAGGGAATACAGGATATTAAATATTGATCGAAAATGTCGTTGGTGGAAAAAGAAAGTCTAGAAATGCAATTGAAAATTTTATATGTATACATCACTCTACGTTTATATATACATATATGTATAGATATGTTTGTGTTTATTTTTTAACATGGAATATTTATGATAAAGTTCTCTTTTGTATTGTTTAAATTTATTACAAAGAAATAATATTGCGAAAACATTTATGTAATTTTATTTAGTTCAATCTCATTTATTTTTACATTTTTTTTTATTTCATAAATTAATTTACAGCAAAGTAAATATTCATTAATGTTGCGTAATTAGTGTTCTGGCTTAAATTTGAAAAGTACAAAATCTACATAGATATGTGTATGGATGTATATGTATAATTTTATATAGATAGTGACGCGCGTATATTGCGAGGCTCCCGCCACATGTCTTTTATTGTAATTGAATTTTCACATGACAGAGTTCGTTTGGTAATTCAATTTACTCCATCCAATCGAACCATGCTGCGCGTGCGGATTTCAATTCTATATTCATACAAAATATATTCTTATATATATCTATAGGTTTCTATGAATTTTATTAATTCTGGCAGGATAAATAGAATAAAAAATATTTGACAAAGTGATTGTCCAGGATTTCTCATCACGTTAGGCGTTATACACTCTCCCTTTAGAATAAACCCAATTTATTTTTCTAATGGTATTGAAATATCTTTTTATATTTGATATAAAAATCCATCTATTATTATTTTTTATTTCTCCAGATATTTTCAATTGCTAGAATCCGTTTAGAATCAAAATTATTGATGAAACTTGGAATAATTATAAATTAAAATAATTAAATCGAAAAGAATTTTTCAATTTTTGTTTTTATTTTTTTTTTTAGCATTATCGTGGCAGTATGAAATCTTTAAATACTGGAATTGTAACACTATTGAATTATGGCAAACATGTACCACCAGCTGTCTCCCATGTTACACTTGCGCACGAGATTGGCCATAATTTTGGCTCGCCAGTAAGTAAATTAACAGCAATTAACGCAATTAAATTGAACTCGTATGTTAGTCGTGTGTTAAAATGCAAACGCAGCTAAAAGATTAATTACAATTCGTCTGTCGTTATCTTATTTCACAGCACGATCCGGAACAATGTACACCTGGTGGTGAGGATGGAAATTTTATAATGTTTGCTCGTGCAACCAGCGGTGATAAGCGTAATAATAATCGTTTCAGTCCATGCAGTTTAAATGCAATAAATCCTGTGTTAAATACCAAAGCACGTTCACCTAAAGGCTGCTTTGCCGGTAAATTATTCATTAATAATAAACATTCATTAAATTTTTTTGCAATATTTGATAGAATTTTATCAATTAATAAATTAATTGACTGATTAATTGATTAATTAATGTATTTAATCATTGAAATAATTTATTTATAGAGCCACAAGCGTCACTTTGTGGCAATGGTGTAGTTGAAGTTGGTGAAGAATGCGATTGTGGATGGGAGGAAGATTGCCATGATTCGTGTTGCTTTCCACAGCGACGTTATGCACCAGCTGATGAAATACCATGTACACTTACACCTGGCTCTATTTGTAGTCCGAGTCAAGGTCCATGTTGTACTAACGAATGTAAACTTAAATTTTCTGATAAATGTCGGGAGGACAATGGATGTCGTGATGCAAGCTTTTGCGATGGTAAATCACCGCACTGTCCACCGTCAATTAATAAACCAAATAAAACAATTTGCAATCGTGAATTGGTTTGTTTTATGGGGGTGAGTTTATTGATGAAATATTTAATATTGTTTTAGATAAATATTTATATCTATCATACTGGTTTTAATTTAATTGATTAATTATTTAGGAATGTACGGGAAGTATTTGTTTGGCTTATGGTTTAGAATCTTGTCAATGTATACCGGGACCAAATGATCCTGGTACTAAAGCGTGCGAACTTTGTTGTCGACTTCCTGGTGGAAATCAGCCGTGTTTGTATGTAATTGATTTGTTTATAATTGTAATTTTTTTTTTAAGTTATTTTAGATTGCTTATTTGATATACAGATCATCGTTTGACTGGAATTCACCGCCTTATGATATTCCTGATATGTTTTCAAAGCCCGGTACACCATGCAATGATTACAATGGATATTGTGATGTATTTCAAAAGTGTCGTGAAGTAGATCCGAGTGGTCCATTGGCGACTTTGAGAAAATTATTGTTATCTGATGAAAGTTTAGCTACATTTAGACGATGGGTAATTGAACATTGGTATGCAGTTGCTCTACTCATTCTTGGCGCCATATCATTACTCGTAAGTAATTAATTTAATTTATATTATTATTTATTATATTTATTAAATTAAATACCTGAATTGGAAAGGATATTTTTATTTTTATGCTTTGCATGAATTGTTTTTAATTTTACGATTGTCAAGAAACACCGACGAAAAAGTACAAAGGACAATAGTAAGTTGAATAATTTTTCTCAGGAAAAATTATTTAAATGATTAGCTCGATGCTTTTTAAATTGATTAAAAAAAAAATTATCACGCCTGTAAAGAATTTTTTGGAGTATATTTATTCATTAATGTAATTTCTACCAGGTCATGTAACATTTCCTTTTAATATTCTTTTCAAATTAGGTGGCGAGCATTCGATTCCTGGGAAAACGATCGAATCCCAAATTGAAATCAGTCACGATAATTCACAGCTCAACAACGGAAACAGTACGATTACCAACGGAGGGAGCGGAGGGTGTAACGATACATCCACCAGCAGTGAGAGCGAAATTGCCATTAAACCAGAAAGTTCGCGAGAAACGTCGTCAAGCAAAACAGAAAATGGATCCAATAATATCAACGAATTCAGGCAACAACAGCAAAACTGCACGATTGACCACAATAATGAGACGTCGAAACAAACAGACAGCAGTAGATCTTGCTAATAAAAAGAAGAAAAAAAAGAAAAAACGAATAGCGCCAATTCTCGTTGAAGAATCGACGAGGAAACATCGGCCAACTGAAATTTCTACTGCTGCTGCTGCTGCTGCTGCAGCTATCACAAATACAACTACTAACAATAATACTACAACCACCGTTGATCCTCCAACAATTCCTCCGTTGCCAATTATTGAAGAGCCACCAAAAAAACAATCGTCCAAAGAAAGTGGAAAGAAAAAAAATCGTAAACCAAAAGAAGTAATTGATTATTCAATGGCGCAAACAGACGAGGACAATGAAGTTCCGACTGGTGATAATTCTGATGCAAAGAGTAAAGTTAGATCGTGGCTATTGGCGTCACAATGTCGAGTTGAACCGAGTGTTGGAGCATTGCCTAAAAGTAAATCAACACCAGTGGGTTTAGCTACATCGCCAGCTGTGACATCAGCCAATCGCAATGCGGGTGTGGTGGCAGCTGGACGAGTTTCACGACCGACTAATGTCAGAAGGGCAACAGAAAAATGTCGAGTCAATGGTGGTAGTGGTGGTCGTGGCAATGAACGCGTACGTTTGCAAATTGTTTACAAGCCACCATTTAAATTTAGTGTTAAACTTAAAAAGGCAGATAAAGCTCACCAATTAAATGGCCGCGGACGTAATCAACATCCGCGCGCTGCGATGCTTGTTCAACCATCAAATATTAAAAAGGATAAAGTACTCAGGAAAGGAGAACAATTTGCTAATGCAGCCAGTGGTGTAAATGCCAATAGTCGACCAATAGAGTCTTCCAATGCTGCCAATTCAGATCTTCATACTGTACCATCTGATCTTGAAGTTTTATTGTCAGAGAGTGAATTTTTATTCTCTGACGCGTGACGTAAGTCGCATATCACTCGTTTGCGAGTGAAATTAATAGAAAATGAGGGGAAGAAATTAAAAAATAAAAGCCAATACTTTAATATTACTACGTAATGAAAATTAAAAATGGAGAAAAAAAAATTATCGTGAGGTTTCTATGTAGAATACTTATATGAGTTGAATAAGATTATTGTATAAGTAATCAAGGAGAAGTAAAAAAAACCAACAGAGAAAAATAAGTTGAAGATTAAGAAGTATGAGGGTTTTATCATGAAAAGTATACATGTTTAATACTAGTCTTTGTCGTGATGCGTGTTTTGGGTTATTTATTTTATTAATTTTAATTGCCATCTGCCCGCGACCCTCGCTCCTTACACTTCTTACATTATCTCTCTAATCAATCTCGTACTCTACTTCATATAGTTGGCTATATTTATTTTTTACTATTTGCCTTCGATGCCTATATAAACGACAAATCATCATCAGTATTTTATCGCAAGAGTTTATAGAAAAAAAAAACAATTTAATTAAATTTAAACATCAAAACGCGAAAGAATGATGAGTCGGAAATTCGTCGTAGTGGAGTGTACTCACTTTAAATGTAAATACACTATTATCTGTGATTATAATTTTTCATTTTCTGTTATTGTCTCTTTTAAACGTGTGATCGTGTCTTGAGACAATTGATCCGTCGTCTTCCGTATTCCAGCGCGTTACATACAATGAGATTTATAAGTAAAAAGAAAAAAAAAAGAAAATTAATGGTTTTGATGATCTCTGTCATATGATTGTAAATGAAATTCACACGATTTTATTTACAATTGTGAACACGATCCACATAAGACGGGAACAAATAATTATATTAGATAGTTAGCATTTTTAAATAATTAACAAAAATATGTGTGCATGGGTCACAGTCATAAAATGATAATAATTGTGAATATTATTATTAATTCTCCAGTTTAAATAGTTTATTATTTTAATTATATTATACGTATAAAATTTTAAATATTATTTAATTGTGATATGTGCCAATGTGACGGTACCCTAAATGCACTGCCGACTATTAACAAATGATAGAAAAAGAAGAAAGCAAACGTAAATAGAATCCATATGACATTATTATATAATACAAAAAAAAAATATCTTGCCTTTCTAATGCTTCTCAAAAATGTAAAAAACAAACAAAAATTGTGTTACTTATGTTCCGCTATTATTCATATTATATCTCTTGCCTGTGAATATATGTGTATTATATACACACTGAGAAAAATATTGGATTAAATTTGAAAAAATTGGATTTGAGAAATGTCGAATTAATTCATGATTAAATTGAATCAATATTTTCATTTATTGATTCAAGATTAATTTAATTCGAATAAAAAAATCTGAACTTGGTTATTTTTAGAGCTTATAGCTTAAATATAATTATTAAAAACGAATTAATAATTCGTTTAATAAATTTTTTTATGGTAAAATTAATATGGATACAACTGAATAATTAATCTGACTTCATAGTTTTATTCTAGAGAGATTTGCATTTTCGATTTAGTTGGATTTAACAACAAAATGAAATATTGATTCAATTTAATGCTGTATTTTCATGAAAAATATTTTTCTCATTGTATATTTAATAAGTAATATACGTATATGTCTTTAGGAGCCTTGTCCATTGCCAAGAATTGATGAATTCTTCTACCCAGACTGCGATCCAATGTTGTATTCATTATCAAAGTTGATATGAATTTATTTTTACTGTCAAAAAAATAAAAAATAAATAAATAATAGATTGTACATATAATATATCTGTGAAAGCGTATAATATAATATTATGTTGATTGTGCTCGATTGTATGATTGTACTTAATCTTAAATATTATAATTCGAGCGCAAATCACCCTTTTGACATAAATATAAATACAAAATCGCTTCTCTAATATCAAGTACATATAATTGCAAAAATGGGGAAAAATAAAACAAGTTTCGTCCAAATCATCTCAACACGAACGATTAAAGTAAAAAGTAAAAATGAAATTTAACATGGAATAAATTGAAAATTGATTGAGTTAATTAATTGCGGGACTCAGCATTAAAACAGCGGACGTTGTTTTTATCCACATTTTTCTGATAAATGAAATGAAAAAAAAAAATTTAATCGGCTGTATTTTTTCACGGGCTTTGTATAAAATAACAACTTTAAAAACGAAAATATCTGTATTCGTTGTACATAAGCATAAATAAAAAAAAAAATATAAATAAATATATATCTATAAATACATAAATTATAAATTGAATTTAAAATTATATGACTTTTTATTTTGACATTTTACACTGTAATTAATTTTCTTTAAAATAATTAATCTCGATGCAATTTAATGCTTGAAAATTCTCAAAATATCATATATTGTTGTAAAACTCAAAATTTTTACTCAATAATGTTATTCAAAAATCATAAAAGATAAATGATAATTTAATAGGTTAATTCTAAAGGACGTCAACTATTTTAGAGAACATTAATACAATGAAATAAATTAATGAAACTTCATAACAAATCTATTTACAAATGATATAATTTATTACAAAAATTGATTCAAATCTTATCAATAAAAAATTCATCATTATTTAATAATCAGCTGCATTGTTTGCTAAATAATCTCGTCTACCAATATTCGACGCTTGTTTATTTTGTATTGCTTCTAATTTTGGACATTCTGTGATACGATGTCCAAGTCCACCACAATAACTGCATCCACGTTCATCGCCCAAATTAAGATATTTTTCATTTTCCGAGCACAATTCCAACAAAAATGGTGGTACTTTTTGTTTGGCTTCCATAAGTAAATGTTTCAAATCTAATAATACTGATTCATCATTTGCTTTATTAATAAATGTCGTTGCAATTCCTGTTTTGCCTGATCTACCTGTTCTACCAATACGATGAACATAATTTTCTACATCATCTGGCATATCATAATTAATAACATGTTGAACATCAGCAAAATCTAAACCTTTTGATGCGACATCTGTGGCAACAAGAACGTCTTTTCGTTTTCCACGAAATGCTTCAACTGATTTCGAACGTTCTTCTTGATCTTTACCACCGTGTATTGCAACTGCTTCAACGCCTTTCAATAAAAGATACTCATGAATAGCATCAACGTCTTGCTTCTTTTCGGCGAATATCAATACCGGCGGAGTTGTTTTTTGCAAGCACTCCAACAAATAAACAATTTTTGCTTCTTGTTTGACATATTCAACTTCTTGAATAACATTCATTGACGCAGCGCCAGCACGTCCAACATTTATCGTAACTGGTTTTACCAATGCTGAACGTGCAAAGTTTTGTATTTTTTTCGGCATTGTCGCTGAGAACAATAACGTTTGCCTTTGTCCACGAAAGAAAGAAAATATTGTTCGTACATCTTCTTCAAATCCCATATCAATCATACGATCAGCTTCGTCCATACATAAATAACGACATGTGCTTAATTTAACCATTTTTTTATCCAACATATCCATCAATCGTCCTGTGGTGGCGACCATTATATGTACGCCTTTATTGATTACATCCAAAGACTCAGAAACTGGCACACCACCAATGGCAAGACAACTACGTATTTCTGGACAATTTGCTGCACGTAAACTGTTTGTGTAATGTTGAATAATATCGAATGTTTGTTTAGCTAATTCACGAGATGGACAGATTATAAGACCGTACGGTCCTTCATTACGAATAAATGGCATCCCAACTTCTTGCTCCAAACAAAACATTATTAACGGCAATACAAATACAAGTGTTTTTCCACTACCAGTAAATGCAATTCCAATCATATCACGACCAGCTAATACTGTCGGTATGCCTTGTACTTGAATTGGTGTAGGTTTAGTAATGCCTTTTTTTTCTAAACCATGAAGAATTCCACGGTGAAATTTCATTTGTTTAAACCGTTTTATAGGCGGCGGTACATCATCGCCTTCTACTAAAATACGCAATTTTCGTCGTAAAGCCTCATGACGTGCTTCACTAAGTGAAAGTATCGCCCGTGGTGGACGCCAACTTGTTTTTATTGGATCTTCATATTGGATACCTTTAGCCAATTCAGCGACGCCCATTAAAGCCTTATTTTCTGCAACGCTCTCAAGTATTTTTTCTTCTTCCTTTAATTGTCGCTCTAATGCACTTTCTTTTTTAGCTTCCGCGAGTTTTTTCAACTCGGTATGCTGATCCAAAAGTGATATATTTGATTTTCTACCCCAAACTTGTCCATCATCATCATCATCGTCGTCTTTTTCATTTTCACTGCTACTTTTACCAGTTACATTATTATATTCGTCTTTTAATTGTCCCAAACGACCAAGTTTCATCAGTTGTTGTTTCTTACGTTCTTTTACAGGAACATACGGAACATAATTATCATCTGAATCTGAATTATTTTCTTCCTTATCTCTGTATCTCTGCAAAACATTGAGGTTAGGTTAAAAAAACCAATAAATAATATACTACATTAGTAATCTATATTACACATTTACTATAAATATAACAATAGATATCTAGATAACTTTAAATAAATTAATAAATAATGTTTTGTGTTAAAAATTAAAATTAAATATTCACAACATAATTATGTACAATTTTTTCTAACCTTTCTCGATGAAGTTTCTTTTTTGTCATTACTCATATTAAATTATAACTATTTAAAAATCAATTAATAAATCAATAACTGCTTTTGAACTGTCATAAAAATTTACCAAGTATTTAATTCAACAATAAACAATTGTTTTGTTTAAAGTTATATATCATCAAATCATTAACCTAACTTCAACAATGAGCCGCTACGTGCCAGTACTGTTCCTAAAATTTCTCTCATGTACACATCTAAACAAAGTTCACACACAAATATCCCCCACCTTTCCAGTGCCCCCCGTCCACCCACTCGCTGGATAAATCTTTTTCTGTGGTGGTGATGTTGCTGCTCATGTTCCACCACTAGACAATACATAATATA
>JAQQBR010000001.1:11388337-11400580 GCA_030347285.1 Microctonus hyperodae
AAAGTGTATGAACAAAATAAAATTAATTGATAAAACGAACCTTACCCAATTCGATACACGTAATTCCCAATGACCATACGTCAACTTTTCCATCATATTGACCCTCATCCATTGCCAATATTACTTCTGGTGCCATCCAATATGGTGTGCCAACAAAACTATTTGCCGGACATTTAATACTAGCTGAACCAAAATCCGCAAGTTTGACAGTTCCATTTTCGGTTAATAAAATATTTCCTGCTTTGACATCACGATGTATTCGTCCTAATGAATGAAGATAATGTAATCCACGTAAAACACCCTCACAAATTGCCGCTATTTCATCTTCCTTCAATGGACGTTTATGCACTTCAATTATATCAGAAGCCGAACCGAGACAATATTCCATCACCAACTGTATGAATAAAATAATAAAAACAAACAAATATATTAACGTATAGTAGATCAATTATTTAATTTTTAATATAAAATTTACCCAGGCAGTGTGATCTCTGAGGTAGCATCCTTTGTATTCAATAGTATTTGCATGATTGAGTTGTCGTAAAAAACGTATTTCCTTCAATATATCCTGCCATTTATCAACTGTTTGTTTGCCAAGATACGACATTTTTTTTATTGCAACTATTTCTTTTGTAAGAAGACATCGAGCATAGTAAACAGCTCCAAAGCTGCCGTGTCCAATCTCTCGTAAATCTTCAAATATTTTTTCCGGATCATTTTTTTCAAAGAGCTCGGCAATCTCAGGATCTTTGAGACTACCCGGTCTCGGTATGGCCGGCATAGTTTATTTTTATTTTCGTTCAATTTTTACTGTTGTAAGAATATAATTGTTGGAGATTAAACTCCGTCGTATTAATAATTACGACGACAACGACGAGGTTGCAATTATTCTTGCACTCGCTACCGATTCGTACCTCGTGGCATTCCTTTCATGTCAGTTCCTCGTATATATTATTCGATCACCCGTTTTTTGGAATGCCTGAACATAAAACAAAAAAAAATATTATAAATAAATCAATGATAAATATTATAAATTTATCAAATAAAAAATTATTAT
The DNA here is from genome assembly GCA_030347285.1 of Microctonus hyperodae. Lineage (NCBI taxonomy): Eukaryota > Metazoa > Arthropoda > Insecta > Hymenoptera > Braconidae > Microctonus > Microctonus hyperodae. Next base: position 11,389,395 of record JAQQBR010000001.1, read on the forward strand.
TATTATTATAATGAATAAATGAAACAAATAGAGATAATGAGATAGAACTAAATAGGGAAATGTTTTTTTATCGAAATTTTTTCAACTTTTTTTCTTTCGTAATTATTAGATACTACGTCACCCACAGGAACATATGTGTATGTGTGTGTATGTGTGACACATATCCTTCAACGATTGTGGTTGGCGAATGAGCAAAAAATCAAATCTTAATCTTGTAAAAATTAAAAAAAAGTTAAAAAAAAAAAAGAAAAACATAAACCTTGTTCACACTCATAATTTTTTCTTGCTCACATTATTTCTAATTTTTATTCAATTCCATTTTATGCGGCGTTCAAATGAGGAATGAGATTTTGAAAAGAAGAATAACGTCAATTGAGATTACAACGAGTTGTGTGTACATAATCTCATTTTGCATGTGTCATGACAATGAAATTTGGTAAGAGAAATCTCGGTGGCCATGGCATTGGCCGTGAATCGACCCGAAAATACATGATTTTACAAAACCATTTATGCATAAAAAAAAAAAATTAAAGAACTAATCAAACTGTAAAATATTCATTATTTATTTCTCAATATGAATTTGTTTCACATGATTGGAAATACAAATACATGTTTATTGAACTGGAAATTATTAGAAGTAGAAATAAATAAAATTTAGTAAAATACAAATAATATAAAAATATGAAATTTATCGATCGAAAAGTGAAATCTTGTCGTACATACACTGAACTACACGAAGAGAGCTATATCTCCCTTTTGAAATCACATTCGCAAAATGTCTTTTATGTATATAAATATGTGTGCTCGTGAATGTTAATATGTGTAAGTATAGAGTGCGTTATCCCTTGAGAATGTTTCAGAGAACGTTGGATTGACGTCCATAAGTTGCTTTCACAACGACAATCATCATTTTCATCTTCATCATCATCATTATCATCATCGCCACCATCGATCATCATCAACACACAAAAAAACAACTAATAAAAATAAGAGAAACAATGATAAAGTATCTAAATGAAAGAAAAAGAAAAAAAAATGAATAAAAAAAATAAACGAAAAGTCAAACTGAATGTATAACCTACACAATTTATTGCACAAGGAAATTTTGTCAATTATAATAGCTGAAAATAAAATAAAAAAAATATATAAAATAAAATATAATAATCATAAGAAATGTATAATATTCACCTACAAAATGGCGATAACGTGAGCAGACATGCGCGCAAGATTGCTTAAACACTATTTATTTATTTTTAATAATTTTATATATACGAAAAATAAATATTATAATTGTAATTCACAAATCACCGCGATCACAAGCGGTCATTGCGGTGCCGTATTCGTCAACCAACTTTACCATGTACTTTAGTAGCGGTTCCAAGTGTATATCGTATCTTGTATGTACACGCCCCGCTGCTGTACGTGACACGCACGCATGCACGAACTTCTCTCACACATATTCATGCACAGACACATATGCGAGCGTGCGCGCGCGTTCACTGTGCACATTAAAACAATTTTCGTGTATGAAAGAAAAGGAAAAAAAAATTTGCTTCGTATTAGTATGAATGTATGTGTAGGTGTGTGTATATATGTATATATCACCAATGATGATGATAGTATAATACAATTGCAACATGGATAACCTGCAAACCTGGGAAATTGTATTGGTGATTCGTTACTTTTATAATTTAATGTTTTCCAGGTGAATCGTCCTTATTTTCCATACACCCTTTCTTCTTTTTCTTCTTGTTCTTCTTTTTCTTATTCTTTACTCTATATATTATTCTATTAGCCTTGAGGAAAAGCTTTGTATTACTGCAAAAATTGCATTGTAGTAGTATATGGTACATTTTATGCTGATGTACCGATTGAATTTTGATTGGAGGTTATGATTTAACAATGTAGATGGCACTTATATGGAGGTTATAGGGTCCCTAGAACTTCTTCTATTTTTTATGTTATTACGACTCTCGATATGAATTGCTAACATTTGGTTTTTCGTTCCGATCGGAACGTTACTGGTGACATAAATAGGAACTAACCGCGGAAATTTATGTGGTAGAGTAGAGACTCATGTATTTTTTTATACTCATACACTTGATTCACATCTGCCATAGCAACATACACACACAGTATTCAAATGTTTTAAGGGATGATAATATTCATTAGTTTATTCATTTATTATTTTATCTATTCATTTAAAATTTTCCAGTTAATTTAAATTGACAAATTGATTTTAGCGTTTAATTTTTCTCGTTATTTTTAGATATAGATTAAAAAAATGCCGCGACAATCTCGTCGTTATCGTAAAGAAGAACAAAAAGACCCCGAAAATAATTTACGACACATTGGAATTAGCTATTTGGTATATCAATATTTAAGAAAAATTGCGACAAATAATTCTCAAAATAGACGTCGAAAAAATGCACGAGACAATTTTAGAAAAGAACATTCTATCCGAGGAAAATCAGCGCGTCGCAATTGATTTATTTATTTATAGAAAAATTTACTATTTATTATTCAATATATTGATGGATTCCGACGTGAAAAGAAAAATTACATTCACCAACCATTGATTAAGTATATGTATATATTTATATATATTATCACAATTGCGTGTTGTGATCATGAAATTTTAAATAACAATTGTGACGACTCAATGCGTGCATGTACGAACATGAAAGAAAAAATAATAAAATTTCCTGTGGGAACTATGCAATACTTTTGTATCATGTCTGATCGTCTCGATGATGGTTTTTTCTCGTTTATGAGTTGTCCAAGCCATGTCATAATGTACACATGAATTCAAAGTCAGGTGTGTTTATTCACACACGACAATAATCTTTCTATTAATCAGGATAATCACATAATTCAATGCAATATGTGTACGTAAAAGCTCTTTTTTTTATTATCAAAAGTGGCTTTAGCATTGCATTTATAAGCTCACATTCATTCGGTGAAGTTATATTTTCTTATATAATATATTGTAAATTTATTTGAAATTAGTAATTAATAAATTAATATTTATTTTTTTTTGACAAATAGGTAATGGAATATTTCATATTACGGGCATTTAATTGTTTATATTATTCGTGTTGCAAATGATATTATTCTTGATACCATGAATAACTTGTTAGTTCAATCAACATATCAACGGAGAGAAAAAAAAGTCATTCCTGATGATCAGAAAGATGAAAAATATTACGAGCGACGTAAAAGGAATAATGAAGCTGCTAAAAAGTCGCGTAATGCACGACGAATTCGTGAAGATTTTGTAAGTTTACTGTTGTATTATTGTAAAGAATGAATATGAATATAAATATTTGTTTAATCCTGTTGGTTATTAATTGATTAATAATATAATAATTGTAGATTGGATTACGAGTAAAAATTTTAGAGAATGAAAATGGAATTTTACAACAAAGAATTTTATTACTGTGTGAAGAAATCGAATCATTATATGGCTATATATTTAAAATGCAACGACAAATTTATGAGATATTTAATCAAAGTAATTATTGGTTAGACACTAATTTATTACAGACAATGTCATTTTACAATTCACAATCGTGCTGCATTAGAAATGTTACCAGAATAATTGATCCATATCCAACAGGAACGGAGATAAATTCATCAAATTCTACTGCTCCTGTAAATTTTACATCAATAAGCAATTTCATTTCACAATTATCATCCATGCTACAGACTTCACAACAATCACCCATTTAATATCCATCAGTCAATAAATAATATAATCAAACAAATAAAACGTATAGTAGTATTATTAAATTAAAAATAGAAATTGCGTATTTTATCGTTTAATACTTAATTATAGTCTAGACAATTGCCTTTCACAATTTATACCAATTATTAAAACAAGAGCATTAATTTTTACTACGCAGTAAAAAATTTTTTTAGGTTATTCACAGAGTTATAAATAAAAAACAAAACCAAATCAATATTGTTGCTCATTTTATTTTCTTTATATATTACATATTAGTTTAATTTTTTTACAATCATTTAAATTTCATAATGACGCCAGTATTCCAATACCATATACATATAAATAAAATAGAATTGAAAATTGAAATTCGTTCTACACACATATGTTGTATATACTTTTGAAAATATAACCTTACTTATTCTCATAAGATAAGGTAGAGCATAATAATTGGGTGTGTAGTGTGCGCGAATCATTATTATTCATTAGAGAGATTTAATGATTTGACGTATCTATCAGGTGCATATTTATTTACCTGTAAAAAAATGGGATTATTTGGTAAAACTCCCGAGAGAAATCCAAAAGATCAGGTTAGGAGTCAATAGTATTATTTGTTATATTTACAATCAATAAGTTTTGTCAATGTTAATTGATCTTTAGGTACAAGAATGGACTCATAAATTACGAAAGGAAGGCTATCAGCTAGATCGACAGGTTAGAGGTGAGTCATAATTTGTACGGATAAGTAAATATAATTAATAGTGATAAAATGTATTGATAAAGTACGGAAAGGGATAAAATTTTTTTTCTAATAAAATAGATGATTTGTAATTTATTATTTTTCTATGGTTTTATAGTGACTTGTAATGTTTTTCAGCGATTCAACGCGAAGAGGATAAAGTAAAAAAATCCTTGAAGGATGCAGCTAAAAAAGGCGACAAAGATGTGTGTAAAATTTTGGCAAAAGAAATAATTCGTGCACGTAAAGCATGTAATAAAATTTATACATCAAAGGCACATTTAAATTCAGTTTCATTGCAAATGAAAAATCAATTGGCGACTATTAGAGTTGCTGGTTCATTATCAAAATCAACAGAAGTTATGCAGGCAATGCAATCATTAGTTAAAGTACCAGAAGTTGCAGCAACAATGCGTGAATTATCAAAAGAAATGATGAAAGCTGGTATTATTGATGAAATGCTCGATGAAACAATGGATTCGATAGAAGATTCAGAAGAAATGGAAGATGAAGCTGATGAAGAAGTGGATAAGGTTGGAATTATTATAAATAATTATGAATATTGTTGGATTTAACTCAATCTTTGTTTGGATTCTCATTGAATTTTATGAATAAATTTTGTCATTATTGTTTAAAGATTTTATGGGAACTTACTGCTGGTCAGATAGGCACTGCACCAGCGATTGTTATGGAAACACCTGGTGCATCTACATCCAAAGAAGAGGAGCCTGAAGAGGCTGATGATAAAGAACTTGAAGATATGAGAAATAGGTTACAAAGTCTTAGGAGTTAAATTTATTCAGTAAAATAAAATTAATAAAGATATAAATATATATATATATATATTAATTTTTTTCTGTGCGGTGCCTGTATTATTGATAGGATCATATCATGCTTCGCAATCATTCAAATTAAATGCATTATGATATTTCATTTAAATACACAATGGCTTTCAAAACAATTAGTCATCAACGCGTGATTTTTCTTGCAATTTAATATTTAAATTATTTATTCACATTTAATAGGCTTTCAAAGATTAATTTAGATGCATTACAGTATTTGTGAAAATAACTATACAATGGCAATGGCAACTCATTTTTTGTTTGATAATTATTCATATTTTTTTTTGTTACTGTTTATTATTTCAACATCAAATAAATTAATGCCTGGAAAATAAAATTGTTTTTTTTTCCATAGTATAAATAAAGCAAATTTCTCGATGATAAATATGTTGTAATGTTTCAGATGAAAGTTTTGAATAAAATTAGAGGAAAAATAATCTAAATTAAATATATATTTTGTAATATTTTATAAATTAATAATTATGTATGTATTATAAAGAGTCAAAAAGACACACAAATCGAGATGATATATTTATCTCTTCTTTTTACTCATCTTCACGATAAACTGCTGCCGCCCAATTTAATAATAATACATCTTGTTAAATAAATATTTCCTTAATTAAATTTTACTTAAAAAAAAAATAATAAATATATTTTGGCTTTGTATAGTATAAAAATAAAATAATCGAAAGATAAACAATTTTCCATTTATTCATTTATTTATTTATTAATTCATTTGTTTCCAAGGGAGACTAAATAACGACATTGATAAATTCATTTCAATTACATTTGTATATTTTTTTTTTGCCTTTCATTTTAAGAAATCTCACAAATATCCAAGTCAAATACAATAAATAACGAAAATGTTTTTTTTTCAACATTAATTAATATAACTTGTAAATTACATGAATGAATAATTGCGATTGAAAAAACAGCCGCACGCGGAAAGAGAATAATATAGTAACTATGCACTTATATCTATATAATATATAATTTAACAGGAGTGAAATAGGAAGAAAATTAATACAACAATAATGACAATATTGACTTAAACAACATTAAACAAACCGAAAAGAAATAAAGTTATTTCATAAAACTGAATAACGATATAATTGAATATTGGATAATGGTTTGAAACAATATTTTTGGACGGTTCTTCTACATTTTAATTGTACATATTAATTAATCAATCAACTAATGAGCATGAACTCGTCTGAAGTAAACAAAAAAAAACAAATCAGATAAGATTATTAATAATGATGACAATAAAACGTTTAATTGATAGATTATAATTATTGTGAGCTACTGGACCTGAGATAAGAAACACTGAAAATAATTGTGGAAAATTATTAATATATAGAAACATTTTTTTTTGTTTACTTTTATAAATATGAATTAATAATATATAGAGAATTGACGAGAGTGATATGAATTTTTTGCTCGACATACATTTATTATAACGCTCTGCGTTATTGATTTGTGTTTTTACACCATTTTTACTTTTTTTTTTATTTTTTTTTTTTTTTTTTTTTTTTTTACGTATATTAATTATTACATTTATTAATTTTATTATGATATATCTTACAACAATTTTTGCGAGATGAAGAACGACTAGTAGAAATTATATTTAAATAGTATCTATAGTAGAAGAAGACATTTTGTAAATCAGAGAAATTAAAACAGAAATAAAAACATTTAAATAAAAATTAAAAAATATTATTAAATACATCGGGTCATTAACTATGAGGCTTAATCGAGTATACTTAAATTTGAATAAAAAGCTATTTTAAATTGTGAGTGTTGTCGATTGATAATTCATTCAATTTATATAATGAAATTGTTTATATATGAATACGAGCGATGAATATAATTATTGTTTTGAATTTCTAATGATGGTCAATGAGATACTTTATTCAAGAATTTTAATTATTATTTATTCATTATTAATTGTGTATGCAAAGTGAAGAAATAAATTGCCATACATTGTGAAGAAAATTTAGAAAAATAGACGAAACTACAGAGCAAGAGTTGTGATAAAACCGAATTGATTAATTGATGATACTCTTGCATTTATTTATTTATCTTTCATTACTTTTTTATTTGTTTTTTTTTTTGAGTTGTGTAAAAATAGATTTATTCATATTTTTTTAAAATCATTCATCCGTATTCCTATTATTTTTCAGAACTAGTTCGCTCACGATAGAATATAATGAGAGATAGAGGGAAAAAGAGAGGCACGTACGTCTTGCATGAGCGCTTGGCTTCTTTATTCACGTTCCTTTTTTAAATAAAATTTATTTACTACAGAAAAAAAAAATTGTTTCAGTTTGGTTGAAGATGACAAAATAAAAAAAGCTAATGGATAAATAAATTTCACGCGTTATATATTTTTTTCTCTTGTGTTGCTGACTTTTCAAGGGAACATAAAAGAGCTGATTATGTTTTTTTTTGTTTATACTTTAAACTTTTCTGAATATATCGTTAAATAATTTCCTACTGCAATGAAATACTTTGTTTTATATAAATGTACGAGGCTTTATCTGTTAGTGCTGTTGACGTGTTCAAGTTAGGTCGAGTCTATATGTTTATATCGTCATTTAGAATATTAAATTATGATATAAATATTTAGGCAAGAATTGAATGGTAGAATAATATTTAGATAGTACAGAAAAGTACACTGACAATACTATCTTTTATGAGCTTACAATTAAAATGATCCCAGTTTTTTTTTGTATTTCATGTGTATATAAAGTGTACATGAGATTTCATTCTAACTTTGGCAGTAGTTAAGAAAAATTGACGATATTATTTTTCATACTCACAAAAAATAATATGGAATAATTTGACTTATCGTTCACAACTAAATAAAATAAAATCATTGAATTTTCAGAATGACTTGGAATTTGTAAAAATAATAATTTAAATATACAATACAGGGGTTTGTTGATTTTCTTTTTAAATAGTGATTTAGAAACACGAGTCTGAATATTTGTTACACTCATGATCATTGTTTGTTCGTTTCATGGTTTGTCATTTCATTGTGTTCTGTGAATAAATAAAGCCCCCGAACTTGGCATAATGAAATCCACAAATTAGAGATTTAGTGCGAAATAAACTTATAGTAATAATTATTAATACTCTCAGTGGTGAAACATACACATCATCATATTTTTTTTTCCATCCAGAATTGCTCAGAAATTTCTTGGTTTTTTAATAGTTTCTCTTTTTTCTTTTTATTTTGTTTAAATCACGAATAGCAAGTATTACTCGATTAATAGCACACAGTGACTGGAATAAATACTACCAAGGCTTACTCCAAGCGGAAATTCCAGAGCTAAACGTTCCCCAATCAGTGAAAGCAGCCCCGAGCCAGTCCGATAACTCACCTCGATTAATGTTAATGTATCAAAGCGTCATAAATCTGGGAATCTGTAAGATTAAATAAAAAAAAAATAGACAATATATTTTAGATAATTAGTATTTTTATATTAAATAAATTAATACTACACACAGGAAAAAAATAGATTTTTAACTATTAATCAACACTAAATGCCAGCTGGTTATTCATAAGTTAGATAATGCAATGATGATGGTCAGTTATTTATCTATCATTTTATTTTTATTTTATATAAAAAAAAAATGAAATAATAATAAAGCAATTAAATTATTGCATGCGATGCAAACTCGCACATATGATCATATTTCTTCTCCTTTCTGTCGTTGTTTTTATGTTATCATTATATCGTAGGTTTTTTCATTCATTTTATCAATTTTATATTCACGAACATACTTATTTAATATTTCTTATCTTTAAACTAACGTGACAGTATGCAGAACCATCATCATTGCCATATAGGCTCCATAGTAGCTGAAATTCATCACATTATCATATTAATTTTTTTTTTAATATTTTTTTTTAATAGTTGAAAAGTTTTAACATTTTTTTCATTCACAAATTATAATAATTTTAAATATTGATAATCGAGAATCGGAAATTTTTTAATTAAACACGACATAAACATTTAATTATTTATATACTTATTTTACTTACCTCATAGGATCCTCAAAATAATCCGATGGTACTTGGAATAATTCCGGATCAATAACATTTCTGAATGCAAATTCTTGAAATGTTATTTTAGCTGTGACAGTCGGTAAAATTGGTATATCAATTTTAACTGGAAATCCTGGTGGTAATTTCATCTTTACAAAATTTCGAAGTTTACTGAAGTGCTTAAATGGCGCAATAACTTCCAATACATTTAATAGCATATCTACTGTTAATGGAAAATCTGGACTCATTGCTACAGTTGCTTTAAATGATTTACTGCTCTCTTTATAAACAACATTACGACCCAATAATGGACATTCACCAGGTGGTGCCTTGACATACATCTCCCACGTGATATTTGAATCAGGCGGTGGATTTAATGACGCACGTCTCATCGGAGGTTGCTATAAAATATCAATAAAATAATTGTAAAAAAACAAATAATGATGATTCATAAATAAACTTTTCTATTAATTTACCTCGCCATTTGCAAATCCATGCGAACTTCCTTTTGTCAATGATTCCATAATAGCTTTATTTTTTTGTAAATCCTCTTCGCTTAAATGTTCACGTCGTTTTCTACTCTCCAATACCATACCATTAATTTGATAAAAATCTGAATTAAATTGACCAACCATTTCTTTTTTATCCTCACGAAAAATCCATCCAATTTGAGCGCGTGAAAATGTAATGCCTTTAGTTGACATTTGTGCTGCCATAATATCACTTGACATTAATATATCAACTTCATCTTCAATTTCAAGCTCAGTCTCTTCATATCTGACTCGTTGATAAAGCTTCGCTCTATTATCCAAGACAGTTAATGATTTGCTTGGCTTCTGATCGCCATTAAATATAAATGATATGTCACCTCGTTCCCATCTCATATCATTAAAATCAACGAGCGTTGTGTCCATTCTTATTGATGCACCACATTTGTGTATTCGACAAATATCAGATGGCAATATACGTGATACTAATGGTACCCAACTTTGAAAATCCCATTTTAATTCCATATAAAAATCACCCATTTTATGCAATGCTGCCACTAAATTTGGTCGTCTCTCTTCCATTTGTTCACGCGCCTGCTGCTTTAATTTTCTCACCAGTAATGATATTGTTTGTCGATCTCCATAACTGATTGCTTCAGCTAATGGACTCCATCCAGCTAAATTTTTTACTTTCACTGGTGCACCATGAGCAAGTAATAATTGAACACATTCACGTCTACCCAACATTACCGCTAAATGTAACGGTGTATTACCTGTAAAATAAAATAATGAATAAATGATACATTATAATTATATTACCTAAGATAAAATAAATACAATATAACCATAATTAAAAAATATAAATATAATGAATGATAAATTATTTAAGTTACTAAGATTAAATGTTGTACATTACAAGTAAGTTGATAAATACATTATTACACAAACATACCATGTTTATCTTTTTCACTAATGTCATATTTTCTAATTAAAGAACTCAAGGTTTTTAAATCGCCATGAAATATACATCGATGCAATGGGTAATCCATTTTTACTGAATCACTGTCCATAACTATTATAAAACTGATTTTTCAATTATGTATTGAAGTCATTATTGATGATTGTTGATATTGAACGAAATAACTGATGGTTAATTCAATTTATATTACTTGTGTGTAATATTGTAAATAAAATTCAATCATTAACATGTAATATCACTGACATTATTAAAGATTTCTGGTATTTAATTAAAGATTGTAGTTCAATGTTGAGTGATTTCCATGGATCTGTGACAACTTCATCTGATAACATTTCTCTTCGACAGGTTGTGATGATATTT
>JAQQBR010000001.1:11400635-11415533 GCA_030347285.1 Microctonus hyperodae
AAAAAACACATATTCGATATAAATATTAGCAATAAATTTGATAATAAATAGTAAAGAAATAATTGAAGAAAGGGGCAGAAATTATTTAATTAATTATATTTACTTAATTAATCGTTATTAAATGATGGAAAATACATACTTTGAAAAATATTCGTCGACGTGTGTAAGAAAGTTGGAAATATATTTGTTGTAGGTTTAGATGTATAAATATCGTGTGTATGTCTCTCTCTCTCTCTCTCTATTGCCTTCACAAAAACTATTTACACACTTACTACGAATTTGTGAGCTTTGATTTGTCAATAACGTAAAAATCAAATAAGATTATTTATAAAATGATAGTTGACCATGTACATATTTGGTTAATGTGCGTGGGTGTAGAATACACATTCAACATTTACTTGTTTTTACTTTTTATCTTTTTATTTATCGTTTGATAACTGTCAAATACGTCGGACATCATGCGCGAATTTCGCCATTTTTAGAAGTGATTATTATGTATTATATATGTGTGGGTGGTTGTTGTATCGTTGCATGTAATAATACAACAACCTACTTGATCGATTGTCGGTAATACAAATTAATTACACTTTCAAATATCCCGCGCAATAAATATGGAAATTTAAATAAAAAAATTATAAAAAATATATTGTGAATAACAATGATAATGATGTCATTATGTTATAATTTTTTATTCAAAATTTAGATGTCAAGAATGGCTTTTATAATTTTTTCTTTATAATCGATGACATAACCTCAAAATGATAGCTTATTAATCTAGGGCAGTTAACCATTTTCATATATGTTATTCTAGAATTATATACTCATAAAAAAATCAAGGTTTTTTTATTTTACAACTTTTTATACACACGTGAATATTGAATTTCTGTAGTTGATTGCTTTCAATATAGATTATGAAAATTGCATACTCGATCGATGTTTCAACATACCCTAACCTACAAATATAATAATTGTCATATCGACTGATATTAATTGTATTATTTGATTTTGAACTCGATCACATTGAAATTCCAGAGATAAAGTAAATATGTGTAAACATAGTATAATCAAATATTTACATAATATAAAACTATCTACGTGTATTTTCTCACGTCTGCTATTTCATTTTTCTTCATAGTACACTATTCCTAAGGGGGAGATCCAGATAAATCATTTTGTTTCATTGACTGTTCAAGTAATATTATCATCATGGGAGCAAGAATATTCCTACGCAATTTGAAATTAACTAGTGGAGGGTTTTTGAATAATGTTAAAAACCACAGAGCTGGAAAATTAACATATTTAAGTGCTGGATTATTTGCAACTGGTATTGTAACTTATAATCATTCAAAAAATCCTACAGATGCTGCTCAATCACAATTGGACACCACGAAATTCATGGCTGAACCTATTACGGATATCGCTGAATTGAAAAAAAATGCTGGTGACATGAAAACTAAAATGGAAGTACTTATATTAAAAATTCAAGCGGATTTTTGTCGATCACTCGAAGCATTTGAGGATGACCTGAATTTCAAAGTAGACAAATGGTCACGTAAAGAAGGTGGTGGTGGAATAACATGTGTTCTGCAAGATGGTAATGTCTTTGAAAAAGCTGGAGTAAATATTTCTGTTGTGTCGGGCGAATTACCACCTGGTGCCATTCAACAAATGCGTGCTAGAGGTAAAAAAATGAATGATGGAACATTGCCATTTTTTGCTGCTGGTGTCAGTGCTGTAATTCATCCACGTAATCCAATGATTCCAACTATACACTTTAATTATCGTTATTTTGAGGTTCAAAATAATGACGGTACAATTCAATGGTGGTTTGGTGGTGGTACGGATTTAACACCGTATTATTTGAATGAAGATGATGCGAAACACTTTCATCAAACATTGAAGACCGCTTGTGATAAACATAATCCAACGTATTATAAAAAATTTAAAAAATGGTGCGATGATTATTTCTTTATCAAACATAGAGGTGAGAGCAGAGGAGTTGGTGGCATTTTCTTTGATGATTTGGACACACCAAATCAGGATGAAGCATTTAAATTCGTTGAATCGTGCGCTGAATCTGTTATTCCATCATATATTCCACTTGTATCTAAACATAAAGATGATGGTTATGGTTATGCTGAAAGACAGTGGCAATTGCTTAGACGTGGACGTTATGTTGAATTCAATTTAATTTATGATAGAGGAACGAAATTTGGTCTTTATACACCTGGTGCACGTTATGAAAGTATTTTGATGTCTTTACCATTGATAGCTCGATGGGAATACATGCATGAGCCAGAAAAAAATACAGAGGAAGCAAAATTAATGGAAATTCTTCGAAATCCAAAAGATTGGTTAAAAATTGGGGCATAATTCTATTCGTTGAAATTATTCAATACAATCAATTTTGTATATAAAATTTTATATATGTAAATAATGAGAAAATTATTCTTTCATTTATTATTATATTTTATTTTATTGGAGATCACAAATATTTATCATAAAATTTATATTTTTAATTATCATTATTATTATAATTATAATTAATATTATTATCACTTTTTTTAAGAGTAATACTGATATAACATTAATATTGAATCATAATTTTACTGGAATATCTTTTTTTTATTGCTTGATTATTCCAGAATTTTTAATTATTCATTAATTTCCAAACAGGCACATTCGATCTTGCAACTCTATCTCGAAATTATCTGCAGCTCCAAATAATGTATGATCTTCACATAGTGATGATAATTGTAAAGATTCGGCTGTGGAAAAATAATCACCATCAGACTGATCATCATCTATATCATAGTCAACATCTTCATCATCATCATACTGAATATTCGTTTCACTGCAACTATCTTCGTCGTTATCGCTGAAACTATAGTCCTTGATAGTAACATTACGAACGAGCTCAGCGATTTTATTGTAAATATTATCTTTTTCTGAACTATTTAAATCATCTGTATTATATTTGAATGATTCTGGGAGCGGTCCGATAGGCAGTCGTCTGCGCCTATGTTTATCCTCCATACTGTCAGATTGAGGCTCAGGTAACTCCACAATAGGACCTCCTTCACTTTCATCGTTTAGTTGAATATTGTGCTTTTCAGCAATTAGTTTAACAATTTCCAGTTCATTCCACTTTGTCTTTAATGTAAATTTATCACCGCGACAAGATTTATTATCAATGCAGTATTGTATAAATGTTCGCCATGAGTTATCGTGTTCCAAAATTTTTGGATCACCAATAGCAATTAATAATGCTCGCGCTCTTGTTATTGCAACATTAAATCGTTTTGGATTTGATAAGTGACCAAGGAATACACAATTTTTCATCTTATACAGTTTCGTACGCACTGAAGAAATTATAATAATATCGCGCTCTTGACCTTGGAATGATTCAACTGTACCAGTTGATATATCATTATAATTCTTCTTCTGCAATGCCTTTCTTATTGCTATTTGTTGCAATTTATATGGTGTTATTATACCAATCTCACTTTGTTTTACCATTTTATCACCAAGTTTAGTATTAAGTAATCGACTCACATAATCTAATACAACATCAACTTCAGTTTCATTGTAAACACTTGTCGAATCTGATTGACGTTTTTCATCGCCATGAATAGCGTGAAATATAATGGGAAACTTTTTATTTGGTAATTGTGACCAGTTTTCTCCACGTTTTGATGCATTTCCAGCTTTTGCAATTAATTCACCTTCATAAAATAATTTATTTGGCACATTAAGTATCGCTGGATGAGAGCGATAATTTCGTAATAATTTTGTGATGTACATTGGATCATATTTTTTGGTTGATTCATTTTTTTTATATGGTCCCCATCCTGTTAATCGTTCAAGCATAGATTGACCAAGCAATGGTTCTGCCAATCGTGATAAAATAACTGGACCAAGTTGTTTGGGATCACCAGCCAACACAATTTGCGCAGAAATTTGACTGAGATTATACGCAAAAGCGCCGCTTAATAGCACCAATGGTATGAGCGTTTCTGTCTCAGTTGCTTGACCTGCTTCATCGCAAAACAAATAGGCGAAATGGTTTTCACGTAACTTATATTTATATAATCGCACGCACGATGAGAGTGTTGTTATAACAATTTTTTTTCGGAGAAATACATTTTTCGACACGAATATCGATTGTGAACCGGAGAAATTTGAAAATGGCCGAATATTTTTATTCACATTGTTAATATTCATTGATGCCCCATACATACGATACATAATATTTTTATCAACTTTCTTTTCAAATAATCGTATGGCAATTTCATCTGCTGCTGCATTTGATGGTGTACATATCAATACACGATTTGATGAATTGCTTCTCACTATTTGACATATAGCTTCAATCAATGTTGATGTTTTACCAGTGCCAGGTGGTCCAAAAAGTATATAAGGCGCTGGATGTGCTGTTTTATTCAAAATATTTATAATAGCTTGCTTTTGCTCCGGATTATTTTTAATACTTTCATTTGTCCATATAATTGGTAATTGCTTTTTAATATACGGTGGTTGTTTTATGGGAAATAATATCGGTTTTAATTGTTGGTTGTAAACTTTATCTAGTATTCGATTTAAATTATTATTTGTCCATGCATAATAATAAAATTCGATATTATATTTTTTATTTGGTTGATAAGTTTTTCCAAATCCTTGATTAAAATTTACTGAAATATAATTATTACCAATGAATTTAATTTTACCATATATCGGGCTTTTCGTTATTTTTTTTCCCAAATAATTTTCAATTTGACGAGCTTCAAGATCATCGTATGCACGAAGTTTTCGATTTTCAGATAATCCAGGAACACGTATAAGATATTCATTTTTACGATTTTTTGATTTTTCTATTGTTTGATTGTATAAATTATATGATTTCATTTCTATTACGCATTGATAATGCTCTAAATAGAGTACCAATTTGAAGATATACCAGTAAATATCTATGGTTAGATTTTCGAATTTTGAAAGATGTGACAAAATATGATGATAATTTTTAGCTTCTTCGGACATATTTTCGTACGGTCTGACATCATTAATTAATACCTTGTATAGTTCATAAGGAATAATTGATTTAGAAGGACCTCTAAATTCAACGTTTTCAATACTGAAAAAATAACCTCAATATTAATAGATGTCCTTTAATAAAGCAGCCATTTATGGTAGTTAAATACTCACGTGTCTTGTTTACTCTTATTCACTATTTCTTCTTTAAAATATTTCCGTTGAGCTGACCTCATCATGATTATTTTTCTTATTTTTTCAGATTTAAATTTTCAATATTAAGTATATTTTACATATCATGAACAACCTCATTTCACATTTACCTCACACGTAGTTGAACATGATTAGTCTAAATTGTTATTAAAAAATATGAATCATTTGAATGAACAATGGTACTATTTATAAATATATTATACAACATGGGAAGGGGGGCAGAAAATATATTATGGGGCACGCGGACACGCTGTTCATGTTTGAATAAAATGGCGGGAAAATTATTGATATTTAAAATTTTATTTAAATTATAATTGCGTTTCATTTATAATACAGGAAACAGTATAAAATTAATTAATTTATGTATTAACATTGTCATATTGTTATTTTGAATTATAGAAATATTTAAGTAACATTAACAATCAATTTAAATTATAAAAAATCCACTGTAATAGTTTGAAGTTTTTTTTTTCTACAAGGAAATACACATAAAACAAATATGGCCGAAAGTGGTAACAAAACCAACTGACGCAACAGCGAAATGAAATTCCTCCTCCCTTTCCTTCCTGCACTCATCACATTTACATATATATATATATTTATCTAGGTATACTTCATTGCATTGCAACAAATACAACTTCGCAACAACATGGCGGCCAACAGTTTGTTTTTGTTTTCGGGCATGAGATTCACGTGACGCGCCGGTGGTGGCTAATGGTGGCGCGCAAGTTTCATTCTTTATGACAATGAATCTGATTGGTTAAGCCACTGCACTAGCGCTCGTATCAACCAATGAAATTGTCCGTAACAAACGATGACTGGATGCTTCTCTCTTTACAGTGTATAGGAACATTTGACATCGATAAATGCGTGAGAGAAGTCTCTTGGTATTACTGTACATACTCTCTCTTCTCTTCTCTACAACAGTACAGTGTGTGAGTGTATTTGTATGTGTATGGAGGTGCCAGGCTGTCGTTCGTCGACTCCTCCTCGTCGTCGTCGTCGGTCGTCGTCGTTGTAGTGGCCGTCGTCGGTTAGTTTTTCTTTATTTTATCATAAAAATAAACTCGTGTCACACATTAAACTCAATACTAACCAAAAAATATTCATATAACCTCAAAAACGAGAAAAAAAAACTAACAAAAATGCACGGGGACATTTAATGTCAGCGACGACACACGTTTCACTCACGCGAGAGACGTAACAAAGGAATCAGGCTTCACCTCATGTACATTATACCTATACATACACACACATATACCTACATACGTGTATATATTTGCCTATGAGTGAAAGACGGCGCAGTGCTCTGTGTGGACAAAATACCAAGAAGACAGAGATAGACCAAATTAAAGAATAAATAATTAAAACATACACAGTTGGCGTGTGCGTTCAGAAAAAAAATTACAAGACCATTTAATCACAGTTATATCTCGCAAAGAATAAAGGTACAATTTCCTTTGACATTTTCTAAATATAATTGTACACACATACATATATACATTAACATAAGCGTATATCTTACATATATACCTACACACATATATACATCGCGCGTGTGATTTGTCAAACAACTGAAATGAGATAAGAAAAGAAACAAACAAAAAAAGAAAAGATAAATAGAAAAGAAGAATGCATTTAAAAAAAAACTCATGTTTATTGTAATACATCATACTACTGATAATAATTATAATAATAATAGAGAAAAATGGGCGAGAAAGAGGGAGAGTGTATATGTATATAAATGTTGTGTGTGTGTGTGTGTGTGTGTGTGTGAAAAAAAACGGAGTGGAGACGCGGTTATGTCGCGTATAGAGTAGCCAAAAAGGCGAGGGGCTCCGTAGGTAGCAACAGTAGAGACTCTCGCGACTCGTGCGCATATATACACATGCATATATATGTATATAAAATTATATATGGAGTCTCTATATCTATAGGCGTATACATATACAAACGCCTACGCTGAGAAGCGCGCCATCGTTTGTATGACGTCTGCCACGGCGCACAACTTCACCCAAAGTCCGTGCACTTCCATTCTCGTGTATTTTCAATTGGCGTACTCAACATACATATATATTAAATCCTTCACGTGTGTACATATATATATATATGCATGTAATATGGTTGTGCGTGTGTGGATGGAGTGAAGTCTACTGTAGTAATAGGTGCGTCTATGAGTTGGCTCATGATTCCTCTTCCTCTTGTGTGTATAGAAATGTGTTTATAAATATATAAATGTGTATATATGTATGAATATATGTGTATGTATGGATTATATATGTATTTATGAAATTGCCCATGTGTTTATATTTGCGTTGCGTGACTGAAATATTGAAGTTTCTAATGTAAATTACGAAGTTGAATTAACGCGAGGAATAGAAAGATAATTGCGATGTTGGTGAGGATGGTTGTAGGAAAAAATTGAAGAAGGGAACAAATTTTATAATTGTGTTGGGAATGTATTTTATTTGAATATTATTTATTATTTATATATTTTTATTAGTTGTAAATATATTTCAAGTAATTTTCAAGTCGCAATCGCTCGTATCGGTGACAGTCACGCGCGTATGACGCGAGAGTGACCTCGGACGCGCGCGAGAACTCCTTGTTCTCGTTTTTTTTTTATATTTATATATATTTTTTTTATATTTAAATATATACACTTGTAATTTATTTTTGTCGTTAATTAATTTAAGCATTGTTGCAAATATTGGGGATTGTTTTTTTATTTAAAATTTTAGAGTGAATGTGAATATTTTTGTTGAGGTTTTTAAATAATAGTGAGTTATTATTTAAAAGGAGAAAAAAATTTATTGGAGTTTTGTAATATTATTATTTCGAGGTTAAATTGATTACGCGCGCGGGAATTATCGCGTCATCGATAGGTTCACACGCGTGTATATATGTATATGTGACATATGTGTTTATATATAGATGATTTATATATTTATAATAATATATATATTCACTACTTCTTACATTTGTGATGTGAAACGCGATGTTTAACACGTACGCTTCTTTATTTTTTGTTTGTAATTCACCACGAACTCAAATTAATTTAAAATTTACACACACGCATGTACACATTTATATTTATATCGATATCTAATCAAAAATATCAAACAAACAATAAATACTTGATATAAAGATTAATTATTCTCGATGTATTTCAATTAACAATATTACTTTGAAATAAAAAAAAATTATCATAATGTATTCTAACCTCGAAATAATATTGATAAAAAATAAAATGCAGAAAAGAAATTACAATAATTATTGTTGTTTTGGTTTACAGAATGTCGATGTGTCAAGATAGCTGTGGTCAATGAGAGTGTTGGAAATAAAAAAAGACGATTGGAATAATCGAAATAAAAAAAAACAACAAAGAAATAAATAAATATACATATATACAGATATCTATACAAAAGAGAAGTGGAAGTTTAATGAAGAAACAATTGTGATTGGTTGGACAAAAGTCTAACGTGACACTTTATATGATAATATATATTAAATTGAACGTAAAAAAAGAAGCAGAAGAAGAAGAAGATAAAATAATAAAGGCGAATGAATGAACTAATTGTGATATTGGAAAAAAAAATCGTCCAGTGTCTTAAAAATCATCGTACTAAATTATAATAGTATTGTAGCATAGTGCTACGTGTTATAAAAATCGTCTACTGTTGCTCTATGCTTGCCTACGTACTATAATACTGTGTCCCCTGTAACATTCACCGTTTAACGGTTCTCTAGTAATAACGTCACGCAAACGCAACGACGCACTTACATATCGGCTCAGTTTCTGTACCCCAGTGTGTCGACAAAAACGACTATACACACGCAACATTTACGTGGATGTCACGACGTACCGTTCAATCAATTGTGCTTGTGAAGCATCAATATTAGTGTGTGTTTTGTGCATGCGTGCGCGCGTGTTGTTGTCCCTGTTGTTATTATTCTTGTTGTTGTTATTGTGTTTGTGAGTGGGTGGTGAGGAGAAGAAAAATTGGAGTAAAAGTAAAACATTGGGGAGGTAAAAGAAAAAGGCCGGCCGGCCGGCGCGAACTATTGCAATATATATAAACGAAGAATTGTGTGAAACGCGTGGGGCAGGTCGGCAAAAATATTTATTCATATATTTATATTTAATATATATTTAAAGGAAAAGAAAAAAAAAATCACGAAGAAACACAAATAATTATACTCAGTGAAGAGAAGTGGAAAAGCCGTTGGGCTGTGGACTTAACAACGCAATATATTTATTTTTTTTTTATTTTTTATTTTTCCATTTTTTTTTCTTTTCATTTGATTGGGGAAAAAGAAATAAATAACCGTCGCGTCATTAAATAACGCGGAAATATGAGCATTGCTGCATTGTTGCAGGCTGCTGAGTACATTGAACGAAGAGAAAGAGGTCAGTTGAAATATCTCTTTTTATCTTATATTTTTGATGCATTATTTTTATTTGTTATTTTAATATTTTTGTGAATGGTGTATGTATTTATTTTTTTTCTATTGTGACTTTGTAGAAGCTGAACATGGATATGCCTCGACATTGCCTATACCATCGGACCATGATTTACGAACGATCGCGAAGAGGTCAAAGACGAAAAAATCTCAGGGTAGTCGGTAAGAAATCACAAAAAAAAATTACATTTTCTTCATAATTCGTCATTTATTTTTATTCATTAATCAATTATAATATTATATAAATTGATTTTATTTATTATAATTAATAATTTATTATTAATTTTTCATTGCAGAACTACCCACAATGAATTGGAAAAAAATCGGTGAGTTATTAGCAGTATCATCAATTTATAAAAGAATCATTTTACATTTATTTCAGCAATATAAGTTTCTCAATTATAAAAATTCACCGCTTGTACTTTCCCACGTGACCGCGCACTGTCGACTGTCGTTGTTTTGTTGACTCTCCAAGCTATGTTCTGGCATCGCAACAGACGCGGTGAACTGGGGATCGTCAAGAGGGAATGAAAGAGAGTGGAAAGCGAGAAAAAAAATTGCAAAGGAATCAGAGTGAAGGGAGTGAAATAAAAAGTGGAAACGAATAAATGCTAGAACGAGCTAGAAAGCATTGATGTATATAATAATGTTGAAGTGTCGAGAGAAAGAGAAAAATAATAGACAGGAGGAAAAGAAAAAAAAAGGACCGCAGGGCATCACCAGTGGGAACAGTGAGACCACCATCGCCGCCGTCAACCATTTGAAATGCATTGAATTTTTAAGCGGTATCCTCTTTGTAATGGGCATTCAACGCTTCCCACTTTACCAACAACGACTTTGAGGTCCCTCGAGGTTCTTCCGGTATACTACACGATATCCGACAATCGTATATACCACTCATAACTGCTCTCCGTTCGCCAATAATAAATACCATTTGCTTTATGATTTTTTAACAATGCCAAAATAATTTACTGGCTAAAATTCGTTCGTTTCATTATTCTTTTGGAAATTTTAACTTTATAATATTTGAACAACCTTGATGTGAGATAGTATTATTTAATTATTCTTCTTTATAATCTTTTTAAATCCGTTCTTTTCACTATTTGCTCAGTGCTTTTGATTTTTTTTTTATCTATTCAAAAATATATAAATAACAAATCTTGTGCCATTGAATATTGTAAGATCGTTGACTCTAAAGATTGTACCCCAACGTTAACATTTCCTTTTACTTGTATTATACATGTATATGTATGTAATTTATATATGTATATATCTATCCTATCTTACTCGGTTTGCAACACGCCATTGGCGCAGTTGAAGCCCGTTCACCTTGAGCCCTACTCGAGGGACAGTGGAGCTCAATCAAATCTGGTTTGCACTGTAAAATAAATGCCCCTGTGTTATTTTCAAAACGATTGCGAGAAATTACCTTGAGGAATATTAACACACATATAATCTACGTGTATTTCCTCAACATTGAAAGTAAAAAACTGGCGGAAAAAAAAACAAATTGGAAAATTGTAAAAAAGAGAAATGAAGAATATGCTTTGATTTTTTTTTTATCTCGATCCATTTTCTAACTGTCATTGGTTTCTTCTTTTTTGTCTTACTCTCATCTGTATGGAGGTCACTGGATATTTCGAATGAAATGTGCACACTATATGTTTTGGTACAGATGGCAATGTGCCATTGCGTATGAAAAGGTACACAAGTATTTGACAAAATAAAAAAGACGATGAACCAAAATATACGAAGAAAATAAACCATAAAAATTATTGAATTATCACTCGTTAATAAAAAAAAAAATCTATTTTTAAAAAAACTATTTTTAATTCAATGGAATATATATGTTGACGTTAGTTAAATGTCAAAAAGAAATTCTACAAAGCGTCTGTCATGTCCACGTGGTGATTGCCTCATCAGTCAGTGGTGAAAATCAAAAATAAAAATAAATTATGAGAGAAAAAAACAATTCAACGTTGATTGAACTGTAGAACAAATAAGGAGCGAATAATGAAGTGACTACAAACCTGGGATGTTGATGATGATGATGATAATGATGAGTGATTATGTTAAAAATGAGTATTGTAAAATAAAAGATAGGAATAAAGAAAGATATATAAAAATAAATGAATGTAAAAAATAGAAGAAAAGATAATGTGATGAATTGTAGGAGAAAAAAATAGAGGAAGAAGTTGAGAGATTGTGAAGAAAGGTTCGTCAGTTCGTGACATCACACGTCAGTGTGGACAAAATCAAGAAAGGTGAAGAGGTGTAAAGGTGGTGGAGGGCACACCACCAGTAGCAGCCTCATGATAAAAAGCAAGATAGAAAAATTGAGAGTGGAGGGAGGATAGTAATCGATACGACGAACATTTCGTACGGTCGATACTCGGATACTCCCGCTAACCAGCGGGTGAGATCCCAGTCAGTGTTATGTAGAATACGTGACGTGGGCGCTGACTCGCCTCTTTTACTTCGCCACCGCTCCTGTTCACACCGCACTCTTTCTCTGTCGATACCCTTTTTCATTTTTTTTTTTTTTATTATTTCCCTTTGTATACACATTCACTCGTATTCGCTCAGTAAACTCCTCCAGTCGACGTGGAAACAAATTTAAATTGATCCATGTGAATAAAAATAAAAAAAAAGCCGACGAATTCATGAAATCAAAATATTTCTCACCTGAGAAAATGAAATGTATTTTTCTCTTTTGTCATTGAATTAAACATAATACAGGAGATTTATTTGATAAAAAAAATGGCTTCATGATTATTCGCGAATTAAATATTATCGCCTCTATGGATTCACTAAATTGTGTTTATTCAAAGAGCATTTGGATCAGAATTGTACAAGAGACAGAAAAAAGAAATAAAGAGAGAGAGAGAGGGAGCGGGAAATACATTGAAATTGAAGAGAAAAAAAACAGAATAAAAAAAAATGCATTGATTGTTCAAGCGCAATCTCATGGACAAACTGATATACGAGACAAAGGTTATGCGCTGCGTTTATATCTCTTTGCAATTTTTTTTCTTCTCTGAGTTGAAGTCTGTATAAGGTGTGTGTATGTGTATGTATGCGCGCATTGCGCTCACTTACAATGTAAGAAGCATGGGGCAGTTGTGCTCTGGCCTGCCATTACACATGAGAAGACCATGTATTGTGGCCGCGAGACAACCGTCGGCCAAGTGCGCGATTATTGCGGCCAAGCTTGGCAACGGTGCAGTCAGCTCTCGCGAACACAGGGTGCATTGCCCGGCCATGAGTTAGATCGCTTCGATGCTCGACTGTAAACAACCTCGTAACTTTTGCGCTCCTTATTTTGTGCTCCGCTTCACGTCACGTCACTCACATCTCTTTATTTTATTCTATTTATTTTTTCCTCATTTTCATTATTATTATTATTATATTTCTTTATTTTTCATTTTGCCATTATTAATTCTCTCCCTCAAGCAATGTGATGATGATAAAGATTATAATTATGAGAAAAACAATGCGAGAGAATGGAGAATAAGAAGAAAACAATTGTTGATAAATCATTGCTCGGTAAAAATAATTGATGGTGGAATGATTTTTTTTTTATTTCGTAATTTATGTTACAGGCGGGCACACCTCAGAAATTGTTTGGAAAAGTTGAAAGTTTTGGTGCCCTTGGGACCTGAAACGTCCAGGCATACCACGCTCGGTCTTCTCACTAAGGCCAAGCGATTTATTAAGGTTTTTAATCAATTGATAATACTAAAAACAATGAATAAATTATATTCAAAATATAATATGATAGTTAAATTAATTTTTTATCATTTCATTTCAGAGTTTGGAAGAACGAGAACGAAAGCATGCATCGCACAAGGAACAATTATCGAGGGAACATAGATATCTTCGACGACGATTAGAACAATTAACAACGCAATCAGGACTTCATGGTTTGCGTGGTCTTCATGAACTTGATGCGAGCAGCATTCATGAATTAAGCACTAGTGCACCGGCAAGTACGTCATGTAATTCTGCTGCGGTTGCTGCGGCCGCAGCAGCATTATTGTCCAAGAGACGTAGTGTTTCTGAATGTTCGGTAAACACAGTTTCATCAACGGGTTCCGCTGTGAGTTCTGGTAATTCTGAACGTTCTACCGCCAGTCCATCAGTTTCTGAATCAGGTTTGTTAAATGAATTATATGTTTTTTTTTTTATATTTTTGTTTCTATTTATTTAATTATATTCAATGATGAAACTCTGTTTTTTATTTTTATTATTGATATTTTTATAGATGAAGTGGACGTTATTGGTTATACGAGCAATCAATCAGACACTGATGATCACAGTAGCGTACAAAGCAGCAGTGATAGTGGCGTAGCAATGTCTACATCTCGTCTTACTCTTTCCGAAATGATGGATAATCTTTAGGTAGATATTTTAATTTTTATTTCGATTTTAGTTGGTTGTTTAAATAGAAAAATATTTATTTTAATGGTTCGTATTTTTTTTTTTTAATTTATTCGGTGATACAGATGAAGATGCAATGTGCACCGGACAGAATGTGACATGGAAAAATGTTCTCTGAAGATAATTATTGATGGTAATAATGAGATGATTATTTTGCGATGATGATAATAAAGCCAAAACAGTTTCGAGTTGAGGAATGAATTTAATGAATAATGGAACGAAATCGTACTAAAAATAATTTGCAACAATTATGTGATTTGAATTGATGAGAATGAAATTTTTTTTCTGCAATGGAGGTAAAGACAAACATATGATGCGAAGATCAATCAAGTGAAAGAGCGTAAGAAGAAAAAAAATAATGAGATTATTGGTTGGCTCCGTGAGTGTACTATTTTTTTTTATTTCGGCTGTAAATTATTAAATGTCCCCCGTGAAAGTATTGTATATATATTTTGCAAGCGGTTAAATAATATGGAGTTTTGTGAGAGTTGTTTATGGATGTTTGTATGAACAATTTGTGTGTTACGAGCGCCACTAAAGGAATAATAATTCGAAAATTATAGAAAATTAAAAAAGAAAATGCGAAACAATTTGAATGGACAAATTAAAATGCATCATGTGGGACTTATGTTAAAATTAATTGATTGATTGATTGATTCATTAAATGATTGATTTATTTGTGGGTATACAAAAGAGTTATGAATAATTTTGTCTTAATTTATATTTTGGTATATTTTCATATATATATATATA
>JAQQBR010000001.1:11415633-11431548 GCA_030347285.1 Microctonus hyperodae
AGATATTTAAAGAAAAATGATATGATTAAATACAAAAAAAATGATATATACTATATGAACAAAAAAAAAATAAGAAAAATGAAAAAAGTACTACTACTATTACTATTACTACACTATTATTATGATTACTATCGTATATGTAATAGAATTATACATAATACAGGATGGAAGAATTTAGAGAAAAAAAAAAGTTTGTTAAATTGTAATTTTACAAAACTTGATGTATGCGCACGTTTGCTCGATGTTGATGATAAAAAAAAATTACAAAACCGAAGTTTTTACACAATCCAATAAACTTTTGAGCGTGTCCGGGATATATTATATTATTATATTACATGAATTATTTTCTTTTTGTATGAAAACAAAAATGGATACTGTAAATCGTATTACAAAATTATTTTGGGCATTGATTTTGTTAAAAGCTTCGGTATTATTACGTTCAGTATCATGATAATGATGATAATTATCATCATCGAGAATAAATAATTTGACAATTTATTTTGTCATTTAATAAAAGACTCAAGTCAAATTCCTCGAGGACACATTTTTTCTGCTTTCATTGTTTAGATGCGTATTTCAAAATGAAACTTGATGCAAAAGAAAAAATAACAGTAATGAAAAATAAACACACAAATATAGATAATTATAATATGTAAAAAGAAATATTAATGAATGTTTAATATGGCGATTTATTAAATATATATCATGAAGAATAAATAAAACACTTGGGACATTGTCATTAGAAGAAGAAAAAAGTTATAAATCAAACAAAATTAATGGATCAAGATGTGCCTCTCGATTGAAAATTGATTAAAGTTTATTAATTAATAATTTAACTATGCAAATAAAAAAAAACAATTGTTTTTTTTTTCTTTTCATTTTTTCAGAATACACCACTGATGAGATCAATTATATAAATATTATTATAACGTGGTAATACTCCTTCAGAGAAAAAGTGCGGTCCTTTTCTCAGTCGTTGTTGCACCACGTCATTATTATAATTTTAATTCGGTCATTTGATATCTTTATAATGAATTCACAAACACATTCATATTTACATAAACACAAACAAATAGTAATGTAACAAGCATTAATTACATTAATTACGTCTCACGTTGGGGCACATCGAGGTCGAATATTGCATTGCATAAACAATAACAACAACAATAAAAATAAAAAATTAATCAAATCATAAATAAAAAATTATATTTGATGGAGAAATAAAATTGTGACAAGAAAGAGCTGCTAAAATGAAAACATTGGAAGCCCGGTACTAAGAGCATTTAATCAATGGTAGAAAGTTCTTAGCAGATATTAAACAAATAAAATTGAAATGAAAATAAATCAATTGATTAATTAAAAATTATTCTTCATTTAATTCCCCCTCGATGTTTGCAAATGTATTTTTTGCGATGCTCGAGGAAATACAGAGAGAGTTTTAAGAAGAATGGTGAATATTTAAAAGGATAAAAAACAAAAATTGTCTGGGAGATATGATGATACAAAAAATAATGTGAGATATGGATGAGTAATGGACATTTGATATGTGTGCATGTTATTGATGTGGAATGCGCCTAAAATACATCGCGTGATAATTAATTGGTGAGGATATAATGAAAGAGAGGAGAGAAGAAAAGAAAAATAATAAGAATAAAAATCGAAATATTCGAATTATTAATTGCTGTGGTTTTCTCAAATTGTTCATGTGTCTATGGCAATATATTTATTTTAATTGACGAGCCATTAATTATTCAGATATTACAAATAAAGATTGCTGTGACACAAATTTGGAATTTGCAGTGGTGAGAAAAAAATAAATTATGAATAAACGAACAAAAAAAAAAAATTAAATTAAAACTTGGACGATTAATGATTACATAAAATGTTTTATATATTAATCTGAAGAGTGGTAGTATAATATATTATTAATATCATCCATAAAGAGATCGTTACACGGTTATTATTGATTATTAAATTAGTTGAATGAATAAAGATACAAATGGAATGAAAAATATAAATAAATAAATGATAATGAATAAATAAAAAATTAAAAAAAAAATGATAAACTGAATGACAGTTATTAATATATTGTAAATATATCTTGTAACTATTCATAATGCAAATTTATTGTTTTAAAATGATTTTTCGATTCTGCAAAAAATAAATTTTGTGTATTATCTATCATCTAATGTCATAATTAGTTATTTTTATTATCACTTATATAGTGTTATTGACATCAAATGGTAAATTGATAAAAAAATGTTTATTACTTTTCAAATTTAAATAATTATCGCGCTGTGTCAATAATTCATTTAATTTTTATATCTCGAAACAGCTGAAGTCAAATGCACTATACATAACCTCAAAAATCCATATTAAATAGTATAATACTCGGATTAATATAAGTTAAGAAAATTTGAAATGATGGAAAATCCTAGAAAAAATTTATTTAATTCAAAGCATTTATAAATTACAAAGAATTTCATCCCCATCTAAAAAAAGTTATTATAAATGTGTAATAAAGTTTCAACTTTGACTTTGATTGATCCAGTAAAATTTCAAAGATGGCGGAAATGTCATGTTCAATGAAGGGTGGTAAGGATGTCACGACGTGTGAATATATTTTTTTACTTATCAAATTGTTCTATAAATGTTCATTAATATATCAGTAAAAGTGACAATTATCAAACATAATTAACGAAAAATAAAAAATTCCAACATGTCACAGACAAGAGTAATTTTATTATCATGTGGAAGTTACAATCCACCAACGAACATGCATTTACGAATGTTTGGTAAATATATCTATATATTATATACATACATATAAAATATACACACTTTTGTTTGGATTAATCAATATCACATCTTTATATTTATAACAATGAGCCAAATGTTGGAAATAATTTTTTTTTTCCTTATTCTAGAAATTGCACGAGATCATCTTCATCGTATGGGCACACATGTTGTTGTTGGTGGTGTTATTTCACCTGTACATGATAGTTATAGCAAAAAAGAACTTATTAATTCTGAACATCGTTGTGCAATGTTAAAATGCGCATTACAAAATAGCGAATGGATTCGCGTTAGTACATGGGAAACTCGACAAAATAATTGGACTCAAACAAAATTAGTTTTACAACATCATCAAAATTTATTAAATTCAGTTTTACTGAATTCTGTTGACATAACAAGTCGTGATTTAGAATGGATACCAGAGCACATTCGTAATAGCAATGACAAAACACCAATTCAAATTAAATTATTGTGTGGTGCAGATTTATTGGAGAGCTTTGGTGTTCCGGGTTTATGGGCTGAAGAAGATGTTTGTTATTTTCTTTTCAAATTTATCATGATTTAATAAAAAAAAATAATTATTTGTATGTATATTTTTCACTACAGATTGATGCTATTGTTGGTCAACATGGACTTGTGGTAATTACGAGAGAAGGATCAAATCCAAATAAATTTATTTATGATTCTGATATATTATCCAGACACATGGTATATAAATGGATTATTCATATTAATTTATTAAATTTTGTTTTTTATTTTTTTTTGTTTAATAATTTTTTTTTCACCAGCACAATATTTATATTGTTACTGAATGGATTTGCAATGAGATAAGTTCAACGAAAATCAGACGAGCATTAAAACGAGGCGAAAGTGTTAGATATCTTATTCAAGATCCTGTCATTGATTATATTCAATGTCACGGCCTGTACAATACAAAAACATTAACGTGAGTCTATTTATATTAATTTAAATTGAAAATATTCAAATAATTAAACACTAAGAAAAAAATATGCAAACAAAAAATTTTAAACATAAATTGAAATATTTTTTTTACATGTTGAAAAATAATTTACTTAATATTTTTTCATTTATATATATTATATATTTGTTGAATTTGAAAATTATTGTGCAATATATAAGTGATAATATACACATATATTGTATAATATTAATTTTATTTACACGCTGCTTAAATGGACAACTGAAGTAAGTTAACGTTATCCCCAACAAATAATAGTAATAATTACTTGCACATTGATTCGAAATACGAGAGTGCATTTTTAACACCATCACCGAGTGATATTATAATGACGACTCCAAGTCCAGTGGAAATAATCTCAATTGATATTGCTGAGTCAGTTATAAAGAAAAATTTAATTAATTTACCAAAATCACGAGTTACAACTGCAGCAATAACAGCAACGACAGCAGTGACAACGGTCAATACTGGAGATAATACAGATTATATGCGTGATAAATTTACGAATGTTATTACGGATAATGGAAATAAAATATCAACGGGAATAATAAAATCATCGTATCCTGGACAAGCAAAACAGATTATTGCCACTGAGACTGGTGAATCGCAAATATTTTGTGAGGTAGGTTCACTCCACGACACTGGCACAAATAGTCAAAATAACGATTGTATAAATGATATTGTGACGAATTTAGAAACACTTAAAGATAATATTAGTAATATAAAATGTGAATGTGATGATAATACAATATCAGAAGGTAATATTGAAGAAGTTGATGGCAATTTATTGTCATCGATTTCAGACAGTGAAACTATCAGGCCTGATATTGTTAATATAGATAATAGTCAAACATCGCAGGATGATATTGGTGATAGTTTGAAATCAGAAGTGAATTTAATAAATGATGAACAAAATATTATTCCATCGAGTTTTAGCGCACAGAAAAATATTGAAGTGAATTTCGAAAAATTTTCTTCATCATTATCAATTGCAGAGGAGACGCAAAAAAAATTCAATGAACCACTCTGTATTCAAACAACATTGTCACAGAAATCTTTGATGGATTTAAGTACCCGACACGATGAAATCGATGGTAAATATCGAAAATCAATATTAACTACACGTAAAATTCCAAATCGTGGAAATAATTTAACTGAACAAGTTGTGCCAAAAATGAATGATGCCAAAGATGTAAAAAAACAAAAAGCCCAAAAGAAAGTTGTCAAAAATTTTGATTCAATGCCTTTAAAAAATGATGAATCGTGCCGAAAAAATTATTTAGGTAGTCTTGAATCAATAAATGCCAGTAAGCCAACGACACTGTCAAAAAAATCAAAGAGTTTTGAGTTTATTAAAACAGATTTTTCATTGAAAGAAATCGATATTAATGAAGTAGACACAACAAATTCACCACAAAAATCATCAAGTTCAACAAATATTACAGTTAATAATGATACTAATAATCCTCAGCATGATAATGAAACAATTGATGAGCTCTGTTCAGTTTGTTGTTACGGCAAAAATCAAGTATCAAACAAAAATCTCTATACAGTACATTCAAATAACAGTTCACCGTTGGAATTAGATTCAGCTGAATGTGAATTATGTAGCTCTTACAATCTTCAAGACAATGAAATACCACCGGGTGAGCCACAATGTGAACTTTGTGAAATTTGTGGTGATGTTGCATTGGATATGGATGTTGTGGCGTCTTCGCGACCTGAAACAGACGAATTAATTGACGCACGTATTTTTGCCGGGTCACGACACGTGCCATTAAATGTTGCTAAACGAAAAATTGCTTCAGGTCTACGTTTAGAGGGAAAAATATTTGATATTACTGACGAGGATGTGGATGGCGAAGGTGCTGATGATAATATACAACATTCATCATATCGCGGTGAACGATTACCATCAACGTCTGTTGAAGAATATTCTGCTGATGATTCAACGTTGGACGATGTTGAATTTGAAATTGAAAATTGTGGATTAGACACAGGCATAAATCAATCATCAACGAAAATAAATCCTAATGAAAAAGCTTTGGAGAAAGTGGAAATAATGCCGAGTGGACGATTAAAAATTAATAAAGATAACATGGAATCAAAACGTATGATACGTGGAAGTTCATTAATTACACGAAATACCGTAAGACCGGATTCAAAACGACGTTATTCATCAGTTGATAATCTACCGAGTTCAAAGCAACGGCATATTAAATCAACAACTAATGAATCGATGAGAAGTAGATCGAATTATCAAAGTAAAGTGGCGGGTTCAGTTGATAATATTCGTGTGTCAAGAATAACAAAAGATTCGAATCGATTGAGAAAATCAGCGGATGATGTGGCAAAAGGAAGTCAAGATACGAATGAATGTTCAGGTGGGAGTGAAAAGCAATTGACAGTTGATAAAAAAATTGATGAAAAAGATGACGAGAAAACAGAGGAGGAACATCGTGTCGGGACTGATACTATTAAATTTATTA
Source organism: Microctonus hyperodae (assembly GCA_030347285.1). NCBI lineage: Eukaryota > Metazoa > Arthropoda > Insecta > Hymenoptera > Braconidae > Microctonus > Microctonus hyperodae. The sequence goes on from JAQQBR010000001.1 coordinate 11,421,898, forward strand.
TTAGCAAACATGGATTGAAAATAATTAGCGATAAAGAAACGTCATTGTAGCTGAGAGTTTACACTGGAGTGCTTTAGCCATGTCCGGTGATTGTAGAAAAGAAAAATTAATTTCTGAAATATGAGCAAAATCGATGACATTAATTTTGAAATTAATTCTTATTCATTTATTTATTCGATATTTTTTTCCCGATCTTTCTTTTATGATGAACACAAGATTTATTAAACTATCAGTTGAATGATGACAATGAAATAAAATGTCAAGATATTTTACTAATTCATTCCAATGATAAAAAAAAAATACAAGGTATTATTAAATCGAATATGAAAATATCATTGATATAATAATGGAGTTCCCATGTTGTAACTTCAATTGAATTAATATATTAAATCCTTCTACTGATACGAAAAAGGAAAAAAAAAGTCTTTGAAATTCGTTGTCGTATTTTTGGCTGTATGATTGCATAACAATTCTTTAAATATTACTTTTACTTCTGCTTGATTTAATATTTTCTATGATTGTGTGCACGACACGTCCATGCACTTAAAAAAAAATTAGTTTAATGAATTATCATAATTTTAAATATTGTTATAATGTTATGAAGCTTATTTATTTTATTTTATAATTTTATTCATACAAAATCTAAATTATTTAATGATAACGATTTCAACAATAAAAATATCTTCCGACACAATATATAATATTGACAAATAACAAAATATAATTAAATATAAATGATAAAGTTTACAATAATAATAAAAATGGTTATTATTTTGAATCGTAGATGAAACGAGCATTAATGTTTGCTCAATGTTGAAATCATTGTCTGCAAATTGTTCTAAATAGAGAAAAAAAATCTATGAAAAACTTTCTTTATGGATAAAAAAATAAATATATATTGAAATAATTAGATAGAAGAAAATTAATAATTCTCGCACTGAAAAATAGGATAAATGCATCAGACATTCTATGAGGAAAGATAAAAATAAAAGAAAGGTAATGTTATTTATCTGATGTAGCATGTGATATGTGTGTTTTCAGGGTACAACAAAACCTGCATGCCTACTGTAAGACAGATAGTTGACTGTCTTGTTGCTGCTCATCCTATGCGTCCCATTCGATGTGGCTCCTGTCTCCTTGCTGCTAAAAAAACTAAAAACGCTAATGATTGTAGCATTGATATCTCAAGTTACATTAGTAGCACAGCCAATAATAACATTGGTGTTAAAGAAATTAATAATAATATCAAACCCATCGACAATACTAAAATCATTCAAGTTGAAAACTGCAGTCGCAATTTAATTAAATAATAAAAATTATTAATTTGGAATTATAAGTCTTTATAATTCCTAATTATTTATTGTATTTTTATACTGCTTGTTTGTTGAATTCAATTTTTTTATCTACTATTAATATTACGAAGCTTTATTAATTTTCTTTTATTCTTCTATATTTTTTTTTTATTTTTGCATGATTAATAGTTTCATTTTATTTAACTCGCAGCCCGTATTATTTCAACTTGATGACAAATATCTTTATATAGAGCTTCAAGTAATTTAAATCAAAAGTAGTAGAAACGATGAAAAGTCTTCAATATCAGATATAATTAAAAGTAAATTAAATTCAAAATATTTAATTTTAATATGAATTTTTTATCGTTTTAATAATAGACTTGATTTACAGTTTAATTTTTATTTTCTTTGGGTTTACGGATTTTATATATTCAGAGTATATACTTATTCCCGATTGGGAATATTATTTTTAAAATTATTCTGGGTCAATTAAATTCTGCTGAGATTATAATTCCACAGTGATAAATCTCATTATCATCCATGCTTTTTAATTTCCAATTCATGTTGCTTTTTTTTTTTTGCAATATGTAGCTTTCTTTCTTCTCTACGAAGGCTTTTTATATTTTTCTTTCTTTCTTTCTTTTGAGAATGTCTCGCTGCATCCGTTTGAACAAGACTGAGGAGAAAAAAATACAAAGATCATATCTGCTTATGTAACTCTCGTATTTTTTATTATTACAACATATTTTTATTATTCAACTTCATAAGTATGTGTAAATAAATCTCGTCATGACTTTCCCCAGATTGTTTTTTTTTTACTCAACTAGAAATAATGAAACATTATTCCGAATCAAAACGTCACACTAGGCTTTTAATATTCTGATTTATTTTTAATTTAATTTTAATGGAGAACATAATCATTTATTTTTTTTGTTGAATAATACTTGACACAATGTTATGCGAAAGAGTTTTGCAAAAGATCATTCGCCCACACAGACACTAAACAAACACACACACACATATTAAAATGCAAGTTATACATATATATATTTTTTTTGTGAATTAAAAATCTATTTTAAGAAAGTGATGCTGGTGTTTGAAAAGGTCAAACTGTGATTTAATTCAATCAACTTTGCCTCTTAACAAGTAAATTAATACAAAATGGAAACATAAATAATACGTACATATATCACTATTTTTAAAGAAAATGAATAAATAATTATTGTATATAATAAAAGTAATAGAACAAAAAAAAATACAAATTAGACAGATATAAAAATGAAAAAATTTTACGTGGCTGCAGTATTGTCGAAAGTAACAATATAAAATTATTTTTATGTTAATATTCTGGCTATTTATTGCGACTGAAGTATTTTTCAATAATTATCAATTCATCATTCACTCATCATAAATAAAATAAAAATTAAATAAATTAAATTACATTAATAATTGTTAACTTGATAATGATAAAGTCACGCATAATAGTTTTTCGCGATGTGCAGCCAAAGTAGAATTTACGTGATGTGCCCACACACACATACACACAAATAAACACATTACGCATTTAGAATATTTATGAGAAATATATATAAAAAAAAAATAGTAATAGATCAAATGAAAAGTGTATAGATAGAAAGCCAAAAAAAGAATATACATATATACATATGTATGTATAATTGTTTAGTTGAAAATAATTTATTTTCTTTGTCTCCAATATATATATCTGTGCAAATATACATATGTATTATTCATAGTTGTACTATTATTATTGTTATTATTATAATTATACATTTTAAAACGATTTATTTACATATTTTTTGAGTAGTAACAGTATTTAAGAATAAAAAAAAGTGAAAAATCGACTATATAAGCACAACACTACTTAAAAAAAAATCTTATACAATAAATTTATCTTTCATGTTGAATAATTTGTTTTTTATTTTTTTTTTAATTTTTTTCTGTGACTAGAAAGATTAAATAATTCATTCAGATGTATGATGATGATGATGTATAGTGATGCCATTTTTTTTCCGTTTGTGTTATTCACAAACGAAAGACATTATATAACACTAAAAGTAATTATAGTGTAGAAAAAAAAAAGAGTAAAAATATAACAGGATATATTAACTTCGTCTGAGCAGGATAAATGTTTGTGTGTGGCATGAAAATTGAGGACAGACAAAAATAATATTTTAAGAATTTTTTTTTTTTAATCCAATAAGGCAGAGTATAACAAAAAATATTATCCATCCAACAACAATAAGGAAGCCTTGAAATACTTGTGGGTTATCAATGGTATATCCTTTTTTAATAATATTTCTCATTGAAAGTGCTGGAATGGTTGTTGGTAATATTACACTTAACCATCGTAGGATCCTTGGCATTCCCTCAATTGGCCACACACATCCACATAAAAGTACTGCCGGATAAAAGCTTCCGGTTGTCATATAATTAGCAAGTGTCTGCGATGTACACAAAACCGAAATAAGAAAACCATAACACATACCGCAAAGCCCAGTGAGGAGTAGTAAAATGATTATTGTAATTACTGAACCACGACACTCGAGATTGTATTGTAAAAATGCTATAACTGATGTTATTGCTGCTTGAATAATTATAACAGTCATTTGTGTTATCAAATGTGAAATTAATATTTCGCTTGTTGTTACACCTTGGACTAAACTACGATCCCAGACTCCTTCAGAACGATCGGAAATTATAATTGATGATGATACTGATGTTGCCAGGAAGAACATTAATGTAAGTAAAAATGCTGGCGCCATAAACGTCGAAAAATTTTCATTATCACTACCGAAAATTGATTCCAATCGCACTGGTAAATCCGATAATTTTTTTGGTAATTTACATTTTTCCAATATCGTACTGTATGTATGAAAAAATCTTTTGTAAAGATTATTTTGGAGAAATGACGCAATTGGTTGCTTTCCCATATCGAGTCTTATTTGAATTTGTCCCTCGGAAATATTATCGAGATTTAAATTATCCAAACGTTCTTGCAATGTATGCGAAAAATTCTGTCCAAAATGCATTAATCCAACTGTTTCACCACGTTTTACAGAATTCAAAGCGTCATTTTCATCATTATAAAATCTATTTTTTGCAACTTTATGATGAAAATCATCGAGAAAACGACAACTTAAATCAACAAAATCGCAAACATAATCATCAGATGAATAAATAACATCACCGATATATGTTCCAGATTTACAATTACCAGCTTCTTCATTAACAATCGCCATTATTAAATCTTTTGGATCTTGACCAATGGCATTGAAAAATATATTAACTTGAAGTAATGGCAACACAAAAGCAAATATTATACCCATTGGATGGCGTAAAAATTGTAGAAAATTTTTGATCATTAACGCTTGAAATCTTCGAAATCGTCTGTGTTTTATTAAATGCTGCTTTGGATTATTCATCCATGGTACTATTTTATTGCATCTCGTTACGTTAAGTGAAACATTATAATTCTGATCAAGAATTTGTGATGATTCTGTTATTATTGTTGATGCAATTGATGGATGTGTAATTTCTTCAAGTTCAGGTAAATATTCATCATTATTACCAACATTAATTTGTTGAAGCTCATTATTATCTCTATTGTCTTCTTGCATTTGACTTAAATGCAAAAAAACTGCTTCAAGTGAATCACAGCGATATTGAGCGAGCAATTTCGATGGTGATTCTTCAGCCAATAATTTTCCATGCCTAAGTAATCCAATTTTATTCGCGACTTTTGCTTCATCAATATAATGAGTTGTAATAATAATTGTCACTCCAAGTTGTTGTGTTAATGTCACGAGAAAATTCCAAATATTTTCACGTAAAATTGGATCAAGACCAACTGTTGGCTCGTCAAGAATTAATAATTCTGGCTGATGAATAATAGCACATGCCAATGAAACACGTCGTTGTTGTCCACCGCTCATATTCTTTACAAATTGATTTTTCGGTGGTAATTGAAGAAGTCTTGATAAAAATCCATAACGTTCATTAATTGTTTCAGTATCAAGACCATTTATACGACCAAAATAATTCAACGCGCCTATTAAGGTAAATTCATTGACAAGTGATATTTCTTGTGGCATAAAACCAACTCCTGGACCGGGTATCGATGATGTTTTACTGCCGGGATGTCCGCCAAGTACCCAGACTTCACCGTTGTCCAATGCTCGAATTCCCACGATACACGATAGTAAAGTTGTCTTGCCAGATCCACTAGCACCTAACAATCCATATCTAGTTCAAAATAATAAATTAAAAATTAAAAATCATTCTCTATATAAACTAAATTTATTTATATCAATCACTTTAATCAATAATTATTTAAATAATTTTATATTCACATTGATCCTTTTTCAACTGATAAATTGAGTCCATCAAGAATTGGTTTATTTTTGCCATATTTTTTGGTAGCATTTCTCACGACAATTGCTTCTTCGTATGATGACATATTTAATTATTTCTCCTTATACATTAAATCTAAAACACAAGAATTATTTATCAAATAAATTTAATAATCACTTTTAATAACTAAACTTTAAACTTTCATAAATTGCTTTGTTCTAATAAATATTTAATTTACATTACTCTTTTTATTATAATTAAATTTTATTTTTTAATCAATTCACTCGTGTTATTTTGTCATTACTTAACTTTGTTTATTTATTTATTTATTTTAGTTTTATTGTGTATCTGATGATCTGAATGAATCGACTACTCTGGAATGACTGCAACTGTGCTTGGATTTTACGCGGACCGGATTAGGTTTACCGTTACGATAGCGCGATAGCCTACTGACAAGAGGGACTTGATGCTCTCTTCACTCTCATTCCTCAGAGACATGTACATGGACTTACTTATTTGTATGCCAATATAAATAAAATTACAAGACAAGGGACATTATTATTATATATTTATTATTCATAATTTTCTCAATCTTAAACTTCTATTCACGATGCAATAATACATTGATTGTACGTGTGTGCATATTAATTGTGTTCATATTGCATCGTTAAAAATTTACATTCAGTTAGGAAATGCAAAAAATAAATTATCATTTTCTATATATAAAGTTATACATTCATTTAAAATGTAAAATTGTTTTATCTTTGATTTATCAATCATTTTTATGTTTTAATGCAAAATTCAAAGTCCAAGCACGTATAGGATTCTCAGATTATAATTAATTCATAACAATCATTCAATATTAATATTTCATAATTCAATGTGATTAATAGAAAAGAAATAATAATCGTTAATTATCGATGTAAACATATTACTGAATATTTAAATTTTTTATAAACTCCACAGAATTAAGTCGCAATTTTAATCTTCTTATTAAAAAAAAATTCGACATGTGATTAATAATTATTCTGCTATAATTGGTGATTGATAGTTAATAATAACTATAAATTTGAATTGTAAATTAAAAAAAAATTCCATACTTCTGGAAATTGAGCTTAATCATTAATTTTAATAATACAACTATTGAGATAATATGAATCAATCATTAATTTTACATATCCATATGTATATCTAATACTATGTACTTGTTTGTCATATTTACCATCATCAAACAAACCTCATCATCGCAGATGTGCACAATATACTTTCTATATTCGCCCATTTATTGTCTTTTTTATGTCAGTACGCCAATAACAAAGTTTTATAGGTTCACTGAGCAATTACGAGCTGTATATACTGTACATTATCAGAGAAAGTGGATAGATATAAAAGAAAAATGATTAAATAAATAAATATAAAAAAAAAAATAAAGATGATGAATAATTTATAATAAGTTTGAGAGGTGTAGAATTAAAAATTAAATTCACAATTGTTAATATGCATATCATCATCAGTTGAATTGTAATTAGTAGTTAAATTATTTATGATTAGAAAATTTTATTGTTTTTAACGTGGGTTTGATATATATTATTATGTATAATTTATTTTGTTATTACATAGATATAATGTGTATGTGATTTTTTTTTACAAATTATCTTTTGTGAAATAGAGTTTGTGGGTAAAAGTGTGTTGGCAGGTCGTTAAAAATCCATTGATGATTCGTGTGCCTGTTTCATTCTCACAGACATTTAATATTTTATTAATTTCCTCAATTCTTCATATTTATTTATTTAATCATCCCTTTTTTTTATCGATTTGACTAGACTGTATAAACTAATTTTGCTTGTTTTATAACGGTATATATTTATGAATTTAATTATTAATCAAGAAGCGGAATAAAAAAAAAGAAAAGGGGAAAGAAATAAATTGAATACACGCTCTAATTTTTTATGTATAATTTCAGAAATAATTAATGTTTTTTTTTCTATTTTAATTATGTATTGGTAATTAATAATTGTTTTTATTTTTAAAAAACTCACCTAGAAGATTTGTAATTCCAATTAAATTCAGTTTAATTAATAATTCAATTAAGTAAAAGCACAGAATTAATTAAAAATAAAATTTGAATTCATGTGATAGTTATTTTTCATTCCAAGTGTTATTTAATCTTCATATTATATTTAAATCTTTAAATGAATTTATTCGATAATTATAAGTTAAATAATTTAATAATTGATATATTCTAAAGAAAAAATTATATATTATTTATTTAATAATTTGTGTTGTAATGATAAATTGATATCATCACTATTAAAATTTATAAACTATTGGTAAAATTATAGTGAAGAGAACGTGATCGTCAAGTGCAGAGAGTTTTGTCTACTGTGCATCATTTTTCTCATGACAATTCTGTTTTGTCTCTTGCTTAATTTCCACCTCTCTGTCTACTTCATAATTCATTGTAAAATTCCTTTCATCATTATCATATTTGCAAGAGTGCTCTGCACGTTCGTGCGTTTCGTGGCCGACTTTTTGATTCGTGAAAAAATTTGGTGATACAAAATTTCGAAAAAAAATAAATCGATACAAAAAAAGGAAATTAAATAATAAACTTATATGATATTTATACTAGCAAAAATATTCATAAGTAATTGAGGTTATGAAAGTTCAATGAATGAATGTAAAAGAAATTATTAAATATTATTATTGCAAAATTGTTAATTTATTTTTGAAAATCGAGAATATATTTGTATTACATTGCGTAAACACTGGTAATTACGTTTGCTGTATTGGTAAATTTTTAATTTATTATCATGTGTTGGTAAAACAGGAAAATAAATTTTATGTCGAATTTTCATTAATTTTGTGCAATTTTATAAATAAATTTTAGAATATATTGATCATTCGTATAAATCAAGGTGAACATCTTTTAATTTTATTCATTTTTTTTTATATTGGATACATATGTAATGCAATTTATTAATTTACATATTTTATATATCTGTTATATGTCTTTATTTGATTTTTACTCCTTCAAGAACACATGTGACATGTAATCAAGTTGACTTATATTTGATAGTTAATTTAATTAATTATTACTTCACAAGCTCTAATAAAAAAATGCAATTTTTCATGTTTATTTAGAATGTACCGTTAATAATCATTTATGCAGTACTTTTGTTGAGATAATATTATTTATTTATAAAATGATTGGAATTAATAAGATCAAACAATGAGAAATATCGTCATACAGTTGAACTTGAACGCAAAGACATTATTATGCAACTGATATAAGGCAATAACATAATTATAGAACTTGATTATTCGAAAGTTTTTTATAAATTATTCATATTCATCACGAGAAATATAGAAAAAATTCAAAAAAAATGGCGGAGCAATTTTTCAGCCATACTCAGAACGTTGCTATTGAATAAGCTATAGTATAAACACTGCACTAGAATTTCACCTAAGCGCCACATGCGGCGATCTCACGAATTATTTTATATTTGTTAAAATTTCTTTATAATTTATTATACATAATAAATAAATTATCCACTCTAGATATTCATATCGACTGATAATATTTAATGTATTACCGTTAATAAAAGCACTCTATATATTTTGTTTATAACAATATAAATTAATTAAATTCTTTTCATCACTATGAAAATTGAAATGAAAAAATTGAAGTTTTTTTCGTCTTAATTTCCTCCATTTTCATTTACACCCATGATGAATTGTCGCTACTGAAAAATTTAGAAAATAAAAAACAATATTTAAAATATGTAATTCATCTAACTGAATTTAATTACAGTTAATTATCTACATTATTATCCATCTTCATTTATTTAAGAATAAATATTTGTCTCAAATTATTATAACTATTGAAAAATATGTATGCAGCATGAAATCATGCATTAATAATTGATAATTATTTCTATTATACATAATGTAAATTACAATATAATTAACAAAAGAAAAAAATTTA
>JAQQBR010000001.1:11431692-11456138 GCA_030347285.1 Microctonus hyperodae
CACATATTATTGTTTTCAAACACATCTATGATTCAGTGACGACGTACAATATCTGTCTTTTTATTCTATCTATTTTTTTAATATTTTTTTTCTTCTCACTAAACCTGATGCGAGATGAGATTTTGCTGTTGCTTTTAAAAATCTCATGTTATTTACGCGTCATCTAACTGATTTTTTATAATTTTCTTTCCTTATTTTTTTTTTCCATTAAATAAAAAAAAATTATTTCTACGCATATGTATATTATTTATACATACATGCAGTAATATATTTGAAATACTGCGAATTGTTTATTTTCAATGGCAAAAAAAATGTTCTAATTAACGTTACAATAATATATTTTTGACATAATATACATAATATATACTAAGAAAAATATGAATAATTAGAACAAAAAAAATTTTTTTTTTAAATTGCTTTTCATAATAATATTCTGCGAGACCTCGACCTTTGTTTCATTAAGAAAAGACGATATTTCATCAATATTGATAGAAAAATAATTTTATAAATATTAAAAAAAAATTATTTCCAATTAAAATCAATCAAATATCCCCAAATGAATTCTAAAAAATAACAAAAACATCTTGAAATATTAATAAAATAAATAACAAATAATAATAAACAATTAAATAAAGAATTTTTACACAGTATATATCAATAATTTTTTATAAAAATATTTTAATTAAAGCAAACGTGTTTAAAAATTAATTTAATTATCACTTATTATTTTTGTCAATTTTTTTTTATCATATTCCAATTCTCACGTTCCACGATATTAATTATAAATACATAAACTAATAAATAAATAAATAAATAAATAAATAAACATATGAATAAATAATTATAATTTTCAATACCAAATAAATATAGATATATAAATATAATTTTGCATATACTTATATACAATTTGCAGAAAAATGTTTGCAAGAAATAAAACGAAGGACACATTGGGTCAAGGGGCCATTATCCTTGAGTTTAGTCCAAAGTCACTCGACAAGTTTCCAATCGTCTCTCCGCCACATTTATCTCTCATCTCAGGTGATTACTGGACTAATACAAATGTATGTTATACCCATACACGTTAGTACAACACACGTGTGAAGGAATTATTTTCGACTGAATTTTATACACGTAACAAGTCGTTTGCATTGACCTGGAGAAATTTTTCTCCTCAGTTTCTCAAAGCAAAAATAAAAAATAAATTACAATATTACATCTCAAATATTAATTTCACTGGGGAAATCCACAATTTTCAACATTATAAATTCTCTCATAAATAAATACATACACTAACACAAATAAATAATATCTATTCATCAATAAAATTTATATATTTTTATTTTCATAACTTTTATCTTCCTGTCCACGTAGACATTTCAAGAATGTAAAATACAAAAAAAAAAAACTTTCACTGTATCTATAATAAAAATAAATGAATGAGTTTATTTTTAAATCTTCTTTTATAATTCTTCTATTATTTATCTCGAGAGAAATAAATAAACAATTGAATAATACATTAACTCGTGAAATTTTATTCTTTACATAAACTTGAAAAATAAAAAAACAATTTATAATTAAGAAATAAAATACACTAGTGAGCTAATTAATATTAAACATAATAATGTAAAGTCAACCCACAGGATGATCTATCTGTTCAATGTTCACAGTCCATGGTCCATATTATTTATAATAATATCTATGTATACATCCACAGCTTCTTATATTTATTATGTATGTATACTGGTACAATTTAATATATTTCCCCACATTGCTACCTCACCGCAAATATCATACAGGTGAGCAAAGCAATTCTGTTCAATACATTTCACGCGCGTCATCATCAATAACAACACAACAACAAGACGATTGGATTAGCTATTGGCTGATAATTGTGTGTGTTGTATATTCAAAATTAAAATAGGGAATAAAAAGATAAAAGAACAAAGGAGAAAAAAGAAGAAATATACTCATTGATTAATATTATAAAACAAGCGCATTTGATTTTATTATTTTTTGCGTGTGGTGGGTTTCGTGTCGTGGCTCTTTGCTCTGTTCGCTATTATCAAATAGAGTTCGGTTGGGAGAAGTATTTCTTTGGTATACTTGCCAGTGACTTTAACAACGACGCGATCAAAAAATCCACAAGCAATCACTTACTTAAAACAAACCGCACTCTCAGTCATTCTTTCACTGCATTTACACGCGTACACGGGTTTTACTTTTAACCAGCGTGCGAGAATTTTATTTATTTGTATTGTTTTGTCTTTTGAAATTATAAGTAGGGGAAAAATAATAAATAAATAAATAAATAAATACAGTGGAACCATTAATTGATTTGAAAGTGTTTGCGGTAAAATAAGTTTGAGTGGTAATTTATTTTTATATTTTGTGTTATTATTTATCTGGTAATTATTATTCCTTTTTTTTTATTTTGTAATTTTCGATCTGATTTTAATGGGGTTTTATTTTAATTACAAGTGAAATTTTACACAGTGATTTATGAAGTAATATTCGAGAGGATTAAAATAGGAAAATATTACTGGAAGAAAAAAAAAATTTATTATTGTCTATTAATAATAATAATGGAAAGAAAAAATTGATATCATGACTAGTCTACTTAAATTTTTTACGTTTAATAATGATAGAAAAAAAAATAATGTTTTATATTTTTATAATACATGAATTATTACGTCACAATTGAAGATTCGATATTTGAGTTGTTTGAAAAATTTTAACTTTTATTTTATTTGTTTCTTTTCAATGGTCGATGTGTCAGCATAAATTTTAAACAAAGTTGTGTCTCATAGCTTCATTAACAAAAATGAAACAGAAAGAAAAAGGAATAAATAATAAATAATATTCATTTGTTAATTTTTTTTTTTTCTTCAAACTATATACAAATAAAAAACATGTACAAATATAATATGTAAATATGACGTAATGATGTATTTTTGAAATTCGAAAACTCATCGAGCAAATACATATAGTGAAAGAGAGGAAACAAAGTGATTGTGCCATTTCCGTAATAAAATTCTTATGGAGATTTATACACATTTATTATTTATTTAAAATTGATTTCATTATTTTCGACAAGAATATTTATTTAAAAATTCCCTATTATTTAATAATTTTCTAACGATTTTTTTTCTCTTACTATGTAATTATTATTACAGTAATTTAAATACAACCTTGAAGCAAAAATTCTCACCTTTGCTTATCATAAATATTTATTTATTAATTATTATATTTTTTCTCATGATTGATTGTGTAATTTTGTAATGTAAAAAAGAAATTTCAATAGCAGGAAAGAAAGAGAACAAAGAAGAAATATATTTTCATTTATATATTTCTATATAATAGTGACGTTTCAACGCATTGATTTCACTTGAAATTATCCGGCCGTTGAAGCGATCGCGGTCCAGCAATCTGCTGGGTGAGAGTAGACATTACATCATCATGTGCTAACCCGTATAATATATAACTATATCTCACAGGCACATGTGTACAGAGAGTAAAGGTAAAAGTAAAGAGAGAACGAGAAAGAGAGGAAGGGAGAGCGAAAAAAAAAGGAAATTATAAGAGAAATAATTTGAAGAAATGTAAAAATAATGTTGGAATTTTTTCAAGCAATACTTTTATTTTTTATTTTGTTTAGAAAATTAAATTATTGTTAAAATTTATTTAAACTGTGTATGTAATTATTATTTAAATATATAAACCGGAAGTAAGATCATATATCTGAAAGTTGAAATAATTTGTACATTATTTAATTTGACATTTAACTAAATGTCAATATTATTTTTTATTTCTATCAACTAAAGATGATCACGAATATAAATAATATAAGTTATAATTTATATATTACATTTTTCATTAGTAATTTTTAACTATTGATAAATTATAATAGAGAAAAAAAATTTAACATTATTCAAAATTAAATCAATTGATATATACTCAATTTAATATAATATATATTATTTTTTTTTTATAGAGTATGGAAACGTCGAGGACGACGACGTCGGTGCCGTCGGCACCGCCACCGATTTCTACAGTTACAGCATCAATTGAATTAAAAACACGTAGAGCACAATTTCAACCACAAGCATCAACATTGGACACTCGACGACGACAAGCAGTTTGTGTACGACGAGCATATAAAAAATATGGCCCAAAAAATAATCCAAATATCATTCTTGACAGTCTCAATATGACTGTACCAAAAGGTTGTATGTAAGTATAAATAAAAGATAATACAAACCCATTTTAAAAATCTTTAGAAAATTATTTCTAATTCTATAAATGAATTTACATCAATAAAGTAATTTAATTAAATACTCTACTAATAAAAAAAAAAATTAGTTATACGTTTATTAAATATATTGATTGAATTTAATACAGATATGGATTGTTGGGAGCAAGTGGTTGTGGAAAAACAACATTATTATCATGTATCGTTGGTAGAAGACGTTTAAATGATGGTGAAATTTGGGTACTTGGTGGAAAACCTGGCTCAAAAGGTTCTGGTGTACCAGGACCAAGAGTTGGTTATATGCCACAGGAAACTGCACTTTACGGTGAATTTTCCATTCGTGAAACGTTAATTTACTTCGGATGGTGTGCAGGTATGTCAACAATACAAGTTGACAGTAAGCTAGAATTTCTTATGAAGGTAATTAATAAATAGAATGAATATAATATAATTCAATTCAATATAATTATTAGATTTTAATAATATATTTATATTTTTCAGCTATTAGATTTGCCAAATGAGAATAGATTTGTTAAAAATTTATCTGGTGGTCAACAAAGACGTGTATCAATAGCTGCGACATTGTTACCTGATCCAGAATTATTAATTCTTGATGAACCAACTGTGGGCATTGATCCAGTATTACGACAAAATATTTGGGATCATTTGGTAGCAATAACTAAAGATGGTACACGAACAATTATTATTACAACTCATTATATTGAGGAAACACGACAGGCAGGAACAATTGGCTTAATGAGAAGCGGAAAATTTTTAGCTGAAGAATCACCAAGACGTTTGATGGAGATGCATCGTTTAGATACGTTAGAAGGTGTATTTTTAAAATTAAGTAGACGACAAAATATGGGTTTAAGACGTCGTAGTAGTATTCTAAGTGGTGTTACTGGTGTACCACCGGATACTGATAATGATGATGAAATGAGCGGGGAATTTGGTGATAATGTTAGTATATCAAGTAGACGACGTAGTATTGCTGTTACGTCAGACGCCGATAATGCACCAGAATTACCGCCAGAAGAGAAAGGCCACGATAAATTTACAATGTTATTAAACCCACAGCACATGAAAGCACTTATTTGGAAAAATTTCTTATGGATGTGGCGCAATGTTGGAATGATGCTATTTATTATTGGTTTACCTGTATTACAAATAATTATATTTTGTTTATCAATTGGTAAAGATCCTGTTAATCTTGGCATTGGTGTTGTTAATTTTGAATTGATGAACAGCAGTTATGACACGTGTGTACCAACAATTGGTTGTGATAAACGAATGTTTAGTTGTCGTTATTTAGCACATTTACAAAAGCGTAAAGTGGCATTTAAAAATTTTACAACACCTGACGAGGCGAGGCATTCAATTGAGAAAGGTGATACATGGGCTTCGATAACATTTCCTACAAATTATACAGATGCATTAATTTCAAGAATCGAACAGGGCAAGGACGTTGACGAGTGGACTGCAGAGTATGCGGATATGATTGTTGCTATGGATATGTCTAGTAAGTAATTAATTATTTTGCTCACTTATTAATATTGTTATTTAATTAACTCTGTTATGTATTATCGATAATATATTTGTCTTATTTTTATCTTATGTTATTTTCTCACTTTATTTTCAGATCAACAAATTGGCCATTTACTTCAACGTGATCTTTTGTATTCATATCAAAATTTCGCCAAAGAAGTAACAGTAGCGTGCAATTACAGTGCTAAATTAACGGCAATACCACTTGACGTAAGTACAATTTCATTGTGAAAGTAAAAATTATTTATAATTGTATCTAAAATGTGAATGTTAATTTTTCTGATTAATTTTACAGTTCAAACAGCCTATTTACGGACCACGTGAACCAAATTTCACAGATTTTGCCGCGCCTGGAATTATTCTAACGTAATTATTTATTACAGCATAATATGAAATATTCATAAATATAATTATTAAAATATTCAACATTATTTTTTGTAGAATTATCTTTTTCCTATCGGTTGCATTGACATCGGGTTCCATGTTGATGGAGCGTAATGAAGGTCTTTTAGAAAGAAGTTTAGTATCAGGATTAACTGGAACTGAAATATTATTTGCTCAAGTTGTCACACAATTTGTTGTGATGACTGGACAAACATTGATGGTACTTATTGTCGCATTTGCTTGTTTTCAACTCACGTGCGATGGTGAAATTCTTTGGGTAACTGTCCTCACTATACTCACTGGATTATGTGGCATGTGCTTCGGTAAGGATTACGTAAAAAAATTTGCAGCATATTCCCTTTCATTATTTCATTTTCTTTCACAATTTTCAATATTTATTGTTCATTATTTTCTTTTCATTTTTTTTGTTTACAGGTTTCGTTATTGCTTGTGCCTGCGACACTGAAAGGAGTGCGACATATATGGCCATGGGCTCATTTCTTCCAATAGTTATGTTATGTGGTATTATATGGCCAGTTGAGGGTATGCATTCATTTTTAAGAGCAATTAGTTTTGTTTTACCATTGACAAAAAGTACAGAGTCAATACGTGCAATTTTGGCACGTGGTTGGTCGATGAATGAACCAACAGTTTATTCTGGATTTGTATCAGTATTTCTTTGGATTATTGTATTCCAAACAATAGCAATATTATTAATTAAATTCAAAAAAGGTTAGGATTTAATTATTGTAAAAAGGGTGGAATTGGAAACTCTCCCTATAATATTTTTTTTTATATATGTCATAGTATGACTAGAATTAATTCAGATTGGGCTGTTAAATTGTATGTTTAAATAATAATATCCAATAGTCCGAAGAATAATATTGAAATAGTTTAAATTTTCATACACTAAAGCACATTCTGAATTTTTTATTCGTAATAATAATTGTGCTATTTATTAATTATGTATATCTTTACTTCATATGAATATACAATAAGCCATCTAGGATATTTATTTCATTAAAATTATATATATATATATATATAAAAAATTGTATATACTGTTTATTGTTTTGTTGATTATTTTGATGGTACGAAATTATTATTATATGTAAAATAAGATTATAACTTGAATTTTGCTGACTAGAATCGTAATGTAGAAAAAAAAACCATTTCGTGAAGATAATAAAGTAAAATAATAATTTTTTTTAGTTAATATACATTATTGTGTATTAGTTAAATCAATTATAATTCGATTTTTTATCAATAATTATAAATTCATAGCTGTTACTTCGATATTGAAAAATGTGTTAATATTATAAATGTTTTGATAATGTTTAATATCTACATAATATATAATTAAAGCCATTTTAATATTCCTGTTTTGATCTTCGCAACTATCATGTTACATTACAACTCCTGAAGTTGTAGTTGAACATTTAGTTCTTGTTCTGTTCCATTATTTAATAAAGAGTCACATGTCTCAGAGGAGTCTACAATAGGGGGAATAAAATGAAGATCAAATTTAGTTTTGAATATATCGCGAAACTTAAATTCTGACAGAGGATGAGCTATTTTTTGTTTATACTCTGTGTAAAGAACTCGAATATTAAAATCAGGACCAAAGTATTTTTTTCCCGTCTCATGGCTCGACTGATGAGAAATAAAGGTTGGAAATGTCTCAATAAAATTGCAAACCTCATCAATTTTTTCTACGGGGGTTTTATTCGCAGGAGGGTGACGACCTCGTTGATCCTTTGGTACTCCTTTGATTGAGTTTATTTTTTTCTTGAGGATTCTATCAAGTTTACCGTCTGATACCATTAAAATTTTTTTAAACAAATTTTTACATATTTTAACATTATTTCCCTCCTTGTCAGGCAAATAATATTGTCTTGTCGTAAGTTTTGACTTTTCATTAATTGAGACATAGTGACGAGCAACTGGCTTAACTTTGACCTGCGAAAATATGTATGTGGTCTGTAAGTTGAAATCAGCAAGTCTATAAAATTTGTTATGGACCTCTGTTTGAATCTCTGGATTTATAAATTCATAACATTTCAAATTACAACAACTATTTGCAGGAGAGAACGTTTTAGCGGGGACAATTTGGCCTTTTACATTGATGAAACTCTTGCCACTAGATTTTAAATATTTACGTTTATTTTTTTTCCACTCACTCTCGTTTCTCATTCGCTTTTTTGATTTTTGGTCTTCTTTTACCTTTAATAAAGATTCCTCTTGTATCTTTTTTATTTCTAACAAAGAATCTAGACTAACATTGGCATCAATAATTTCAGATTCAGATTCCTTTTCCAAAAGGATGTCGGATTCTCCTCCTTGTTTTTTTTTATCTATAATGTTTGTTTCTTCATCATTACAATCATTCTGGAACTCTAAATTTGCCAACTGGAAATCATCAAAACATCCATTGTCTCCAAAATCTGAAGTTTCATTATGATTATCTGTACCTGTTTAAAAAAACATTCGATTATAGGATAATTGCCTAAATATTAAATCACTAAAGTTAAAATGAATAAGACTTACCTCCTATTTCCTGAGATGAACTTGCATCTGAACAAGTTACAGTTGCAGGTGCTATAATGTTGTTTACACGTTGTTTCATCACGTCGATACTAGTCACTTACTCATTATTAGTATTATTACTATTATTATATAATTACAAATTTCAATTTTACAGGCATGTGGTGTGCTGGCTGAACCTGTATATAATTTAAAGGCTACTTTTCATATAATTTTTACCGCCCATTGTTCAGCCATGACAAATTCTTGAAACTACCAAAAACGCGCGCAATTTAAAAATTGAAATTGATAAAGCAACTGCTTTGATAATTTTATTTTTAATTCGATATTTCCTACGTCTAGCCACCTTGTATTATTATAATGCATGATTTATACTTATTATAATAATGGTAGCATATTAAATTTGCTGGAATTAAATGTGCCATCATGAATTTTAAATTATGTTCTCTGTAATCACAGAACAAGTCTCGATTATACCACGTGACATGAGCCAACTTTGATTTTGATAGCTTTTGTTATTGCCAAACACATCTATATTAATTTATTTATATATTTATTAATACAGCTATTAAGAAACAACCTTTATTTTCCTCATACATAAAATATTTAAAAAATAAAATGGGAGATTTACTTGTTTGTGTTCCCGGTAAGTATTTCCGTTCATTCATTACCTCACATAACCTCAAAATCTAATTTAAATCTATATTTCATTATATTTATTTAATTTGTTTAGGACAACGTTTATGTTTATCGAATGATTCAAACCTTCCTGGACCAGGAACATTCGAAAAGAATGGTTATATTTATTCAAAACTTGCTGGTTCAGTGAATATAATTACAGATGAAAAAGATACGACAAAAACAATCGTGGTTAATGGAACAACAGAACAAAGTATTGTACCTGCGCCAGGTGACATTGTAACTGCAATGGTGACAACAGTAAATCAAAGATTTTGCAAATGTATTATGAAATGTATTGGCGATGTTGTATTGAGTAGACCTTATCGAGGTGTATTACGAAAAGAGGATGTTCGTGCTACTGAAAAGGACCGAGTAGAATTATACAAATGTTTTCGAGTTGGAGATATTATTCTTGCTAGAGTTGTATGTTTATTTATTTATTGGAAGATGTATTTAATTTTGTTTTTTTTTTATTCTTTATGCATAATATTTTATACGTTTGATTTTATTTTATTAATAGCTTCCTATGACAGAGGCACATACATATTCTTTGAGCACAGCTGAAAATGAATTAGGAGTTGTTGTTGCACATAGCCCAGAAGGTTGGTTATTCATATATACGTCAATTATTGTATTGATGATTTTATCGGATTTATTCATTGGATATAATATTTATTTACAGGGATTTCGATGGTGCCTATTAGTTGGACAGAAATGCAATGTCCAAAAACATTGACAAAAGAATTTCGAAAAGTTGCCAAAGTAGTTCCTGAACAGATTGCCCAAGAATCAAAGAATTCGTAAAATAAAACGTTTTTTTAATAATATCTGTTGTTTTATAATTTAATTCCTATTTTTTATTGACTTTTAATGGTAATTAATAAAAATAAAAAAATTATCCATCATTGTTATTTTTGTCTAAAAATATTAATATAAAAAGTTAATTTACTTTTAACAAACGTATCAAAGCTTTAACAACTTCAATACTTAAATTTTTCATTGATCTGATTCTTTGGTTTATATACTATATATATTATATACATTCTACATACATATATAGAAACATTCTGAGCAATGAGCATCCAGTGACCAGTCTGAAATTTCCCGATTCCCTCATTGTTATTTATTTCTACGTTAATTTTAATTTGATTTTCAATAATATTGATATTTTCATTCAACTATGAAATAGAAAAATAAAAACATCGAAATATGGCGGAATCATTATTGAAATCTATCGATCTCAACGAACAAAAACCAAGTCCTCATAATTATATTTGCGGTATATATTAGCGTTCCATTGAGGTTATGTATACTTGATTGTTGGTTTAAGTAAAAAAATTGAAATTATTTATTATTACAGAGATTCGACGAATGATGTATGGATTTGGGGATTGTGCTGAACCACTAATAGAATCTGCAAGACTTATTAATGATGTTGTACATCGTGAAATGAAATCATTAGTATATGCAGCTTGTGAAATCGCTGATGAGAGAGATTCTAATATTATTGATGATTGTGATTTTCTATTTTTACTTCGTCGAGATAAAATTAAATTACAAAGACTTGTCAAGTATCTTGGTAAGATTGTACATTTTCATTTCTTACTCATAAATTCATGAATATGTTAATTAAAATTTTATATTTTTATGTATAGAGTTGAAAGCTTTCAAAGGTTCTATTACCAAAAGTCTTGAGACTGATACTCCTGAAAGTGGATTGAATACAGAAGGTAATGACACGAAAAAAAAGAACTATCAAAAATTTATTAAATTAATTGACAATATTGGTGAATTGTCTGATACACAAAATAGAATTGATTATGTTAAGCATAATCGTGATGTTCGCGCTGAATTAGCCAGCAGAAAAATGGATACTTTACATTATATGGAATATACCAAAGCAAGAGCAGCAACATTTACAAATAAATGTAATGGAGCAAAATTTGAAAATTGGATAGGTATAGATGACGTAAAGATATCAAAAAATGCATTAACTATTTTGGGATTTTTGGCTTATGAAACAGTCGCTCAAATAATGGATTTTGCATTTCTGGTGAGACAAGATCAGAATAAAATTCATGGCGATAGTTTAGATCGATTAAGGTTGAGTTATTGCAATCCAACGACATATAAACCATATCAACATGGCAAAGGATCAGTAATGAAACCAATTACACCAACGGAAATTCATGAGACATTGCGACGTTATTTATCACCACAGCTCGATACAACTGGTCCATTTCAACGTGGATCAATCAATAATCGCCATCGAAAATTTATTGCTATTTAAAACTCCAATAATATTTAATAAAATGGTAAATTGATTTCATCTTGAAGGAAAAAAGTATATAAATAAAAAGGAAAATAATTGAAATCTTGAAAAACAATAATGTGGATAAATTGAATTCATTATAAATATTTTGTATTACAATATTTGGACATTATCTACAAAATTCTCTTGCACTTGAAATCAGTCAGCAAAAGAAAAACAAAAACTTAAGAACTAATTAATTAATTAATTGAACTCATCACCTGAATTTATCAAGAATTTACACAAATACTTATTTTATTTTTATATCATGGCGAGAGTAATGTTGATACTCTAGCTTTACCCTCTGCGCCACCGGTGATGCATGTTCCCGATTGATTGGCAGTGGACCAGTCACAGCATAAAGTACCTTTATGCCCACCAAGCTCAAGAATTTTAACTTGAAGTCCTGGTGGCATCTATGAATATTTTACAAAAAACATAATTAAACAAATAAATAAATAATTTCACCATTTTCTTATATTTCATTGACACTTACCTTGTAAATGTTACCTCCAGTCTGGGTGCACAGTAACATATGACTTCCGCTTTGATCAAACGTAAACATTTTTCCATGAACTGAATTTTTTTCAATTTTAATTTTTGTCTCCCACAATATTTTTCCCGTTTGACTTAAACTTCGTTGACATAATTTTCCATCCTCGCTCAATGCACAAATTTTCGAATAATCATTTATCAATTCAACATCGATAACCGGGCATGAATGACAATTAAAATTATCAATAATTTCATTTCTTCGTAAATCATGAATTAATAAGTTTCCATTTGATAATCCAGTTATCAATAATTGACCATTATGATTGAAAGCAGAATATAATGCAGTTAAATTTCCATCCATTGGTAATGTCCTCTCTAATTTTTTCGTTTTAATATCGTACAATAAAAGTTTACTTTCATTTGAATTAGAGACAGAACATACAAATGTTGAATCGATAGGATTACATAATAGTGTAACTATACGCGATCCTTCATGTTGAATTTCCCAAAGTGTTTTAGAGTCACGTGTGTCATGTAATTGTATTGAACCATTATTGTCACCATGTAAAAAGTATCGTTCATTCTTTGATATCCAATCCAAAGCCGTTACTGCTTTATTTGAATTGAGTGTTGTAGATGTAAATGTTGCAACAGTTCTGTCAAAATAAATTGCATAGAAAAAATTCAATTAATGTGTTATTTACTATCATAATATTAATTATGATAAATAAATAATACTTTATACATATATAAATAAATTGCTTGTGTAATTACTTTGGCGATGGTATCGGTGTCCATACTTTAATAATACCGTCAGCATCACCAGTTGCTACGTACGAACCACTTGCATTACTTTTACTTTGAATTATCGATGTCTTGTGCTCTGTATATTCTTCCTGTAATTAAATGTTTCTTCAAGTATTAAACTTAAAATTAATTTACGAAAACTACAGTTTTCTTTATTCTTATTTTTGCTTACTTGACTGAGAAGAATATAATTCGACTCAATTTTATCCTTGGTTTTACGTTCAACTGCTGTTGTATCAATAGAAAAATCACGTTTTCTTGTTAATCTTGAATCACAGCTCATACTTCTCTTCCCAACAATTTCTTTACTGAGTGAGTTAACGCGCCCTTTTGTGCATGTTCGTTTTGTTATTGCAATTGTTTCATTTGATGATGTTTCATTTGGCTTTTTACTGCTTGTTAATGATTTACGATGTAAAATTGGACTAGAGCCACCACCAATATTTTTAATTAAACTACGTAGTGTTTTTGGATTTTCCATAAGTGGAGATTCTCTGAAATATATATAATTAATCAATTGATGCATTCATTAATGATTGGTAACTATTTATTTAATTATTTTTATAGATATCTATTTTATTTTGTTCGATTATATACGTACTGAGCAATTATATAAAAGTCATCCATTATTGGTGGATGTTGTGGTGTAGATCCTGAATTAACATCAAGAATATTGTCAACTTTTGTTGATTCACTAAGTGCTTGTCTTAGAGCATCATTTTCTTCTTGCAAACGTTTCAATTTATTTGTATCCTCATCAATTGTTAAAAGTGTTGGCTGTGGCATGCACTAAAAATAATTATTCAAAAGTTTCATCATTAATTTTTCGATAACTTCCGAATTCTTATTCAAGATCAGTAATTTTTTTTTATTACCTACTTGAAATATTGTCGCTAAAAAATTGTGTAGAGAAACAAGCA
This sequence comes from Microctonus hyperodae, assembly GCA_030347285.1. NCBI lineage: Eukaryota > Metazoa > Arthropoda > Insecta > Hymenoptera > Braconidae > Microctonus > Microctonus hyperodae. The sequence goes on from JAQQBR010000001.1 coordinate 11,445,632, forward strand.
TTGTGTCTTGCCATTGCTTACTAAAATGCACTGAGTATGTGGGATTGTCTTCAGGATTTTTGATAAATGGAAATGCTGTAAAATTCAATTCAATATAAAAATAAATAATAAATTAAATAAAACAACTAGATAATTTCAATTACATATTTTTTATTACCAAACCAATCTTTCCATTCTGAATGTCCTTGCAATTCTGGTGTCATTTTTGTAAAAAATTCATGAACACGTTCTTGTTTATTATTCATCGTAGCATTTACCAAATACATTTTCAAAACGGCATTCTCCAATTTTCTCACACCCGGAACAAAATGATTCTCTAAACGTGAAAACATTCGCGTATCCAAATGTCCCCAGAGCTCTCTCAATGATGATAAATCAAATGCATAAATATATTGCATCAATTGATCCACAATTTTGTCCACCTAAAACAAAATATTAATTCATTATTCATAGATTTTATTCGTTTTCATATATATAAAAAAATATTCACATTAATAATAAAATATCAAGTATACATATTTATTACCCTAAATCCCTTTTCTTTTTCTGCTTTAAGTTCATTATCAAATGCTTTAAGTGTCTGACTAAATCCACGAAATAATAAATATTCTTTCACCAATTCATCCACATACTGTACATGAGACATTTTGTATATAAATAATCGTCAATGATGAATTTTCGACGATGAAACAAATAGGAAAAAAATAAATAAATTAAAAACAAGAATATATGTCTATGTATGTATGTATATGTATGTATGTACTATGTATGCATGTACTACACGACAATAATAACAAACCCCCCCTTGCGTCATATAGATGCCATATTGTCTAAAATTGTTTCCTCTCTTTCTCTGCACACCAAGAGCATCAAAGTCAATGTAGCAACGCGCGCATCATACAGTAAATATTTTTTTTCTGTTTTTTTCCCCTTTGGCGCAAAATCCACAACTACATGTTATATATAATGCTACTGCGGACGTAATGACGTCACAAAAGTTGATAGTACACGTAACAAATGTCCGCACTGTTGTGTATATGGAGCAAATTTACGTAGGAGTTTTCCTAACCTAACCTCTGCGACTCCACTCTCACTAAATGCTATGAAAATTTTTATGTTTTTGTCAATATCCAGAATTATTTGTTTATTCATTCTATTTTTAAATAGTTAAAAATATTTCAACAAATAATTTTATTTTATAATTATAGCTTTTACTAATTGAAAATGAATTTTATTGATCATTATGAAATATTTTATTTAGATATTCAAAAGTATTTATTAATTTTGATTATGATTAATTGTCGATCATGTAGCAAATAAACATTAAATATTGATGTTAAATTTCTCGATTATTTGAAGGTTAACAAATAAATAATTGTTATTTATTGATTTTGCTGAATCTTTCTTTTTTTGTTTTTACAGTATAATTAAATTTCTAATTGCTAGATATGAATATTATTATTAGTTGATAGTAATTATTGGTAATATTATTTTAATCATAAAGATACAAGTAATTAATTTGTAATATTGCGCGAATATATTTATTGATTTTTTATTTGTGAAAAGGCACAATATTTCTGAATCACAGTGCACTGCAAAAGCATTTTTGTGATTGCTAATATACATTACAATAATAATTTCACAGCATTGGCAATTTATTCAGTTGGTATACTTATTATTTATATTATTTATACACACATATATACAGAGTGAGTTTGATTAGCACATATATACATATATCATGAAGCTATATCATTTTTCAAATGATAATACAATTTAAACAAATGCTATTTAAAAAAAATTTTCTTACTCTTGAATGATTGTAACTATTTAAAAAATATGTAGTTAATCCTATATGCTAGTCAAATTCATTCTGTATATATATATATAAATAAAATTTATATATATTTTCATTTATAATTCAACATTGAATTATTTATCGTCGATTTGAGCATGAATATAATTTTTCTTTCCATTGAAAAGCGTATTGTAGCATTGATAACTGAATAAAATCAGCATATTAATGATAAATACGTATAAAAATTTGTTTTTATACATATATAGTATTAAACACTACATAGACGATGAATTTGCCACGGGAAAATATCGATATCAAAAAAATTATATAATATTAAATATGTAATGCAAAAAAAAAAAAAAGAGTATGACTATGTAGATTAAATTTCCTCTGTAAATTATAATTCAATGTCTTCGGCTTTAGCATAGGGTGCATTTTCTTTATGTAAATCTTCATCTTCTTCAATAATTGTTGCGTGTACCTCGGCATGTTCTACTGGTGGTAGTGGTGCTGGTTCTATCGATCCATCGTATTCTGGCACGTCAAATCCAATTGTAGCTCCTATTTTTTGTGTTGCATGTTTAAATGAATCTGATAACATTACCTATACAATAAACATTTTGAAGTTATTATTTAATTATTTATATAATATTCAGCGAGTAAAATTTAAATATGAAAAAAAATTTATACATGGAAAAAATTTAATTAATGTTACGTACTTGAACGACATTAATGCACATGGACGTAAGTGCAAGGCCAAATACCAAGTACACTATTGAACACATCATATATATAGGATGCTGAAATAAATAAATGAAGTTGATTGACAATCATTGAATAATTAACTAATCGCCAACATGGAGATAATGAATAAATAAGAATCGTTGTTATTGATTTTACAATTAAATATAATTCTCTTACCATCTAATGTTTCCGGCATGAATAAAAAATGATATATACAAAGAGATTAATATTATTAAATGGGAAATTAAAAGCATTAATAGATTATATGAAATATAATGTTAATTGTTTTTTATATTTTGAAATAAAATTTCTCACCTTGGGCACATAATCTCCAAAACCAATTGTGCTCATTGATATAAATACAAAATAAAAGCTTTCAAAGAAACCCCATGGCTCCCAAATATTGTAGACAGTTGCACCAACAAATATATAAGCAATTAAAATAGTAATGGCAACGGAGATTGGTAAATTAAATTCATCGTCAATAACAAAATTCGATAGAGCTGGTGTTCCCGGTGTGTCTGGTTGTGATGACGGTATATTAGCGTCTAAATTTAATACCGTTTGTGTCTGTTGTCTTTTCATTTCTTCCAAATCTTCGGGATTCATCTGTGAGGGACGTCGAAATGTCGCGAAATCATACACCAACTGAACGCCTTTCATTACTTCCTGAATTGAGAAAATAGTGAATGAATAAAATTTCAACTCATATTGAAAAAAAAAATTTTTAATATATGTAAATTAAATAAATTACTTGAACAGGTGCAGTTCTTCGAACTCTTCGGCAGCTTCCGGTGTAGTATACTCGTCGTACAAATGCCCAAAGAAATTTGATTCCACGAGTGAAAAGTTTACCAAAGTCCGCGAGAATTATTAGAAACAAGGGAATACCAAAGATGGCATAGATTATTGTTGCTGCACGTCCAGTTGTCGTACTCGGTGATATATGACCGTAACCTGTAATGTAAAACAAAATTAGTTATTAATCTGATTTGAATGAATATATTTAATAATTGATAATCAATGAATAAATTGGGGATGATAATTTTCAATTAATGTCCGAGGCATAAAAAAAAAATAGCAAAGCCTCTCACCAATTGTCGTAATTACTGTCAAACAATAAACGACTGCATTTAAAAAAGTCCAACTTTTCTGTCCGCTATAACTGTGAACGCCTGCTTCATGTGCAGCATGAAGTTGTTCTTCAAATTCCATGAGCTTTCGTCTTGCCATACTTTTCCAATCGTCTTCACGTAAATTATGACTGTAATCCCAAAGACTGTCCAGAAAATCGCGTTTCACACGTTTAACTCCACATTTATAAAATGTTTCGAATGCACCCTCAGTAAAACGAAACATAAAAGCACCGAGACCGCAATAAATAATAATTAAAAGCAATTGATTTATACATTTATTACGACTAACACGAAGACGATAAATTTCATGTGGATTCTGATCAACAAATGCTTTAAATTCTACTCGAATATCAGACAAAAAATGGAAATAATTTACAAATTTCGTTTCGGATTTCTTTATAATTTTTTCGGTCTCTTTTAAAGTTTCCTTTTCAACTATGTCAACTTTTTTCTTTGACATAAAACTTGAAAACCAAGACAAGAATCTAGACAGACGTGCATCTTCTTTTGCTTCATGATTTATCTCATTCTCCCTCATCTCCACTCTGCCTTTCTTTCTATTTCTCAATGACGCTTCCATTCTAGGATTTACTTGATAATCAAGATCAACATCAAGAATACCAATTTCCCTTTTATCATATTCTCTCTGTGCTTTCATGTAGTCCATCATCAAACAGTCATCGCTCAATGGAATTATTTGTTTATTAACCGTTAAATTACTACCACCAATTTGTGGTAATTTTTTAATCTCTTGTTTTTGTTGCTGTTCATTCTTTGTCTGTAAATAATCTTTATCTCTCCTTCCACGTTTATATTTTTTGCCCTTTCTTCTCTCATCCGCATCACTTATTTCTGATTTGTCATCGTCATCAGCAAAATTTGAATCACTCGAGCCATTATTACGCTGTGGCTCCAAACGCTTTTGTTTTTCACGTTGTCGTGATGTTTCTCTTTTTGCACTACCACCAGATATTTTTATTATTTTACTTGTCATCTCCGTTTTATTTTCGTTCGTCAACTCTTTCACCTCAACATTATCATCTATACATTCAGCTTGCTCTAATATCAACGTGGTGGTATCCTTATTTTTATAACCAACAGATGTTTCCACATTTATTTGACATTTTTCCGTAACCATTTCATCTTGCACTTGATGACTTTTATTATCCTCATTATTATCACGTTTAGATGTTGATGATGGTGGACAAGGTGATTTTCTTCTATCATCATTAGCAATCACTTCCATTCTTTCTGTATCCTCCACCATTTGTTCCATTCGTATTCTAGCTTGTATTTTTTCTTTGTTCTCCTCATCATCGTCATCATTGCCGACATCTTTATTTATTCCAATAGCTCTGGATGCCTCTGGTGTTTTGTCACGTCTTCTTGCTGCTGCTTTTCTACGTCTATGCACTGTATAACTGTCCTCCATCTATTTAAAGTATTGATATAATAATGTCGTTAGTTGATATAACAATATTGATGACAATTTATTACTTTGTAAACTATTGTTGTATCTTTAATAATGATGAAACTTTAGAATGAAGATTATAATGTTAAGCCGACGAGAAGACGACGTGATATTATACGTGAGACGTGAAATAGGACAAAAATAAAGCTTGAGCTCCCACCACTCTTCGTCAACCCAAAGTTTTACTTGTACTATGCACTCGCGCATATGTCCGAATGGATGAATGTATATTCATTTTTCATTTGCTATCTTTTAGCGTCATCGTATAGAAGTCACAGAGAGAAAATTGTTTGGATTGATGACATGGTCGTAGTGAATACGAATTTATGACTTCACCTCGTTCGCACACGATTCTTAAAATACAAAAACAATAATATATAAGATCTATTTTGAATAATCTTGATGGTTATCATTGATTTTATTGTGACATTTTATTATAAATCAAAGTGGTTGATTGGTATAGTGACGAAATATTGTATAGAATTAGTTGAGCCAACATTACTTTATTCACAGATATGCTCTGTGTTTCTCATTCTTTTATCTTTTTCTATATCTCATTTTCTTCAACTGCTGTTTCTCCTTCATCTTCTTCTTCTTCTTCTTCATCGTTTTCTTCAATTTTATTTGTTTTTTTCTTTAAAATTCTTCTTACGTAAGGTGTCACAGTCCCGAAATAGGACGCGTGGGATATTTCATATTGGTAACAGTGAAGAAACAAAAATTTAAGAAGATAGAAGTGAAAAAAAATATAAAAAACTAACCACTCGCGGTTTGAGATGTACATAAATATAAAAATATATCTGCCCATTAATCGTATCGCTTTCCTTTTTTCTTTTAAGAGCTTCTCTCTTCACCACAAACTACTTGGCTTAAAAAACAAATGTAATTGCATACGTGCCCATGGGAAGTAACAAAAAGAAATAATATTAATGAGATAACTTACCAATAGTTGTGTAAATAGTACCGCAGTAGAACATTGCATTCCAAAATGTCCAAACTTTTTCACTCTCTGTCATTAATCCATGTTTGTAATGTTCTTTCAATTTGATTTCATATTGTATCAACTGATTTGCTACTTTACCACGCCACCGATCAGTTTGGTTGAGCAAATCTTCATTCTCACAATATTTTCTTATTTCACGAATAGTTTCATTACTGAAATAGAAAGCAATGAAGAAAAGTAAATTTAATAATTTCAAATAATTATATTTTTAACATAATTTATAGATTTATTAAATCTTACCGATCTTTTCGGATATCAAGAAGTACTCGCTCCTCGTGCATACCTTCAAGATAAACAAATATCCAAGCGCCAGCAATGCTGTATAACAGCACAACGACAAATAGGAAGATGTGGGTAAACCAACGTTTGCTCCATGAACTAACCTGATTAAATAATTATCTTATCAAAAAAAAAAATCGTAATATGAAATATAGAAATGATAAAAAAATTCATAAATGAAGAAATATATTTAATAGATGAATATTTTATTGCAATATACCTTTTCATAAAGCCAAAATGCACTCGATTCTCCCATACTCATTCCTGATTTTCCAAAGTCTTTGATACCTTTGAATTGTGCAAATACAAATTCACTTGCTCTATTGACGTATAGTGGATTTGGCTGACCAGATCCTGGTGTGATTGGTATTGGTGTTGGTCCATATGGTGTTCCCATATATCCAATTGGTGTTTGTGGATAGTGGCCATACTGACCTGGTACTGGCAGTTTGATTTTTGGTCTAGTTGATGTTTTTCTATTATTTGTTGAATTTGACATTTTTTTTATCTAAATTTTTCCAATATGTTCTTTTATTTCAGATCATTTCCTGGAGCACCTTCTCATCAGCGATACTATGTTTTACTTCAAAATCTAAAAATCACATCATTATATAGATGCATATATACTTCTTAGAATTTACTTGATAAATCATTTTTTATTGATAAATTGTAAAAATTTTTACCATTTGTGTAGAGTGTAATTTACTATGAAATCATAGAGGAAATTGAAGAAAATAAACAGACATGAGTTCTTTACTACATATAATTGAATTATGTTATATTGTGATTAAAGGAAGAAATAGAGATATTGAATATTTCCAAGATGATGTCGCGGCGACGTCGCGACGTCGACTGAAGTCAATTGACCCTGTCGTGTCTTTTCAAATTTTGCTCGCGCCTCCCCATTTGCGTCTGCGCTTTTTCCGCATTCTTCCAAGTTTATTCTCTCCACACCACATATACTAAAATAAGAAGAAAACCAATAATAAATATAATAGTAAATACCATACGCGTTGTTTATAACCTTCAAATAATATAACAGTATTATTTTTATAATTTATTAACCAATTTTTGTGTTTTATATTACTATTAATCTCAAATATAAGATTTACATGTGATAAATACATGTTGGGAATTATTAAGAGTAATATAAATATGAAGACAAAAGAGTTTTTTGCTTATCGAAATTTAAGGGTTGTTGTTCTTCGTATTCATATTTCCCGCGCGTAGTTGCCATAGAAAAATTATAATGGCGCGAACTTGGAGATTATCGATAGTAAGAAAAATATCGAAACAATACTGTGTCATCACTTTGTTTTATATAAGAAATAATAATTCAACTTTGATATTGAATTTTTCTATACATTTTTTGTATTTAAAAATATGAATTTATCCATGAGACATCATACACAAACGATTTATATGACTTCTATACTTTAACAACTCGAATATAAATTCAATCAATAATAATCGATTCCTCGACATTATTTTCAGAATAAAATTCAAAGAAATTATAACCCTCCTAATTATTAATCAAACGATTAGTTATTCCACAATAAAACAGAAATAAATTTCAATGATTGTCAGAATAAAACTCATAATTAACCTACAAAAAAAAATTAAAAAAGTTCTTTATTCATTTGTACATTTTTTTTAAACAGAAACTATATGTATTTTCTCTTTCTCTCTCCTCCTCTCACTGCTGCCCCCTCACGGTCTAATACATAAACTATTTTAAAAATATAACGATGGCGCCACAATGGTTTTCCCATAATACATGGAGGGGGGTTATCCAATGACGAAAAACTACACACATTGCGCACATCGACCTTGACGATTGTCTAAAGTCACGGAAGGCGCTCTCTCTTCCACTTGGGCCGTTGTGTGTCCCGCGTGAGAGAAAAAAAGTTTGCTACTGCTGGCGCGCGAATAGCCTATAACGGTGAGTGCGAGGGAGTGAGAGTGTGACGAGAACAGAGTAACACAGTGATATCGGTTCCTTTTTCACGTTATTCTAACATATAACCCGAGTAGGTATGTAGCGTTGCGCGTAACGTACTACTCCACTCGCCTTAAATTTTAGTCAACCAACCATTGTTATCCTTGTCGCGTGTAATGGCCGCCACCGACGGGTTTGTTGACGCCGCTCGGTGTTGCTCGATGTCGCGCATCGAGCGCCTCTGAGAAACATCGATCGACAGAGTAAACTCTCAAACTGTGACTCTAAACCCATAGGTGATTATTTTTATTTTTAATTTTAAATAAATATCGTGATTAATTTTATTTCTTTGTGCATTGTGATTAATTGTGAATTCATTCCGACGCTTGGTATTTATTCTACCACCGTGCGCTTCGTCTATCTCTGTTGCCCCCCTTTTTTTTCTTTTATTCTTTCCATTCTTTCATTTTCTCATTCGTTCATATACCCATGAACCCGTCAACGTCGTCGTCATCGCCGTCGCCATCATCATCATCATCTCCGTCGTCGTAGTTACTGCTAAGCCTATCAAGTGAAGCTGTATGAAGCCGCTAACCGCCGATCTGTGTCCCACCATCGTCACCAACTCAACATACCTATTTATCTATCTACCTACCAACACCTTTATTCCACTCCACAGTGAGACACGCATACTCACATACACGTCTATAGTGGAGTAGTGCGCACAGCACATATACGTATGCATCATATACACGCACACACACACACACACAATATATATATATACGTAGCTTGGTCGACATGAAACTTAGCGGGCCAACGCTCTGCTCTGACAACCGTGTCGTCGCCCTGACGTGAATTGTACAAAAGTGAGAGAATAGCCACGAGGAAATTTTTTTCATCGTATTATATATACATATATTTATGTATACGCGTACATATGCGCTATGTATAAATGATTATATACGTATAAGGAAGCCAAATGGTGAATTATCCAATTCAACTACATATACCACACACAATCCACGTCGCTGACCTTTGCTCACGGCGTCCTTCTTTCTCTGACCTCTTTTTTTGTCCTTTATCCTCATTTTTACATATAATATCTACGTATATTTATATATGGTTACTTGGCGTACGTGTATGTGCATATGTTTTATATATATGAATATTTCTCGCATTTATATGTATGCTAATACATGTATAGATGTGCCTGTGTGTAGTGGGATATGTGTGAATGTGTATAGGGATGTATTTGAGCGGAGTACATTTGTGCTTCATATGTCCAAACGCCCAAAAGCAGAAAGAGGCATCCTGAGATAAGCAACAAGAAAGTATATTCCTCGAGTGTGTGGGTTATAATTTTTTTTTTCTTTTGGTTTTTCTATTCGGTGAGCCCAGCTCCCGCGCGCGTGTTCCTTCGCCGTCATGGCAACCTCGGCAGAATGTCCGGGTGGACCAAGCGCCGGACATGAGACAATAGTCACCAGATAATTTTTATAAGAAAAAAGAAAGAAAATTTAATTTGTATCTCACGTGTGAGTAGAATTGTTGATGCTTAAGTTGATATTTCACTAATTATTTAGATGCTTTTTTATTCATTGTGCAAAGATTTAATTGTTAAATTTTAATTCATTATTTATTTGATTTGTCTTTTGATGCTAGGAATGAGCAGTGGCTTTTTATTTTAAATTGATTTATAGAATTTATTTTATTATTTATTCATTTTTAAAGGAGCCACATATTCAATGCTAGGTCGCTCCTCGCTCGCTCGTTCGCGCGAGCCACAGACAAAAGCCATTTACAATATTTCTCTCATTTGTTTCATTTCATGTGTACCTACTTTGATGATACACTGCATGCCGCAGTCCTCGTTCAATTATCTCCTCACTGTGTCGGCATTCAAATTTTTGATCAGGGGGTCAATAATACAACGCGCTGCTATACATTTGATGATTGAATAAATGAACAGTTTGATATTTAATTTCTTAAAATATCATTTATTCTCAAAGCTGAATTTAAATAAATCAAGAAATTGTTTAAAAATATTATATATTCATAGATTTCTATGTGTTAATACTAATAAAAATCATAATCTTTATTCAATTAATCATTTTAATAATTATCTCCTTCTATT
>JAQQBR010000001.1:11458811-11473259 GCA_030347285.1 Microctonus hyperodae
TTAGATGGTGACAGTTCTGATTCCACTTTCCATTTAATTACCAATCAGTTAATCAACAAAATAATTAGTTAATTATCAAATCGAAATTAATGAGGTTTATTATTCACTTCATTTCTAATAAATCTCTGCATGTCTTTCTCCCTTTCTCGTAGATAGATTAATTCTGTATATGCAAACAATTGATTATACATTCAGTATTATTAGTATATTATTGAAGCTGGAGAGAAAAAGAATCAAATAATTTATATATGATGTAGAACTGTCGGCATCTAAATATAAGGACAATTATTACGGAATGAAATCTCCCCTAAGGGACAGTTTTATAAATCTCCGAGTCATCATCACTATTTTGACGACGCATTTTAAAAATAAAATTAATCAATATTAATCACGTATTCACTTCTTTTTATTCGAATCAATCGGCCATTAACTAAATATAATAAACATAATCGCTAAATAAAAACTATATCCATGGAATCATGAGACTTTCGGAAAGATTATTTTTGGGAGAAAAAAAAATATCAAAACATTATTTTTAATCATACCGCATTAATTGTTCGGGTGGATTTTGAATGAATTATTATTTATTATCTACAATTTTATTTAATTCATAATTATTTATTTAATCACTATTTTTATTTTAGTTTTCAAAGTCTCTCTCTGTTTTCTAAATTCCATTATAAGCTTTTGGCGAACGTCTCATGTGTCGAACGGTGATTACATGTATTTGTAGAACTGGCCCTTTGAGGAAAACTAATACTCCCGCCCCATTTCTCATTGCAGGCGGCAAGCAAAACCAGAACCAGCCAGAGAAGCCATTTCATTGTAATGTTTGCGATGGTACATTTTCACGCTACTCATCGCTCTGGTCCCACAAGAGACTTCACTCTGGAGATAAACCATTCAAGTGCGAAGTCTGTGGTTTGGCCTTTGCGAAGGGTACGTAATAATTAAACTTATTTAATAATTAATTTAAAAATAAAATACAAAAAGACTAGAAATATATATTTTTATTCATATTCATGTTTTTTTTTTCTACTAAATAATTTTGTGATTTCAAAATTTTTAGCGGCCTATTTGAAGAATCATGGACGCGTTCACACTGGCGAGAAACCGTTTAAGTGTAGCGTTTGTGGTATGCAATTCTCGCAAAGTCCACATTTAAAGAATCATGAGAGAATTCATTCGGGTGAGCGTCCGTATCAGTGTGAAGTGTGCGAAAAAACATTTGCTCGACATTCAACATTGTGGAATCATCGAAGAATTCATACTGGCGAAAAACCATATCGATGTAACACATGTGGTTCAGCGTTCAATCAGGCAACGCATTTGAAAAATCATGCAAAAGTTCACACAGGCGAGAAGCCACACAGGTTAGTAATAGAAAAAAAAAGAAATTTATATTTGTTTAAATTTTAATCTAATATTTCTTTCAGTATAAATGTCTATTTAAATGCAATTTGAGCAGGCAATTTCTCTTGAAATTTCACTAGAATCAATACTGTAATATACTGCCTCTGGCTTTGAAATTCATGAGAATTAAATCAAATATCTGTCAGGTGAATGAATAATATTGATTAATTATAAATATTTTCTTATTTATTTTTAGATGTGACATTTGTGAAATTGGATTTTCTGATCGTTTTGCATTGAAACGCCATCGAGCTATTCACGAAAAGTATGGACAAACAGCAAGAAATCAGAATACAAATAATGCGAATAATGCACAACAACCAAACACGAGTAATCAACAGCAACAGCAGCAGCAGCAGCAGCAACAACAGCAACAGCAGCAACAGCAACAACCTCAACAGGGTCAACAGGGACAACAAGTTGTTGTAGTTAATGCGACAACGCCTGTGACAGTTAGTCAGGGCCAAGGACAAGCAGTGATGCTTGATGAAGTTTATAAGTGTCAAGTGGCGTTCCCGGAGCCAAAATGATTTGATACTTGAAGGACTCCTGCCAAATATTGTGCTGAGCCGAATGAGGTTATTGCTTCTTTTTATTTTCATACAATTTAGATTCGTAGAACGAAAGGAAAATAAATACGAAAACATATTTAGAAACAAATAATAATAACAAAAAATAAAATTGTGTGCGTGAGTGTGCGTTTTTTGAACGGGATGTTTCACTTTAAAAAAAAAAAAAATATTTTTTTTTCTTTTTCATTTGATAAAATATACGAAAATGACAAGAAAAAAAAAGGTGTGTTACCTGTGCTGCGCAATTATGTGTAAACAAAAAAATGGTGAACATGAAAAATATTGTTGAATGCGATTGTTTTGATCCCGAAAATATTTTTAATCACGATTCACATGGCGAAACGGAAATTGAATAATAAAAAAAAATAAGGCCTTTCGACATAGTAAGCTTTATAAAATAAAAAAGTAATTGTATATGAGTTTGAGGGGGGAAAAAATCTTCAATACGTGATAGTTTGTGGTTACAAAAAACGGTGACTCGGATAGCAAGAGCTTAAAATTTCTTATTATTTTTTAAAATATTTTCGTCATGAGTAGAGTTAATCAAACGTCGTGTCCAAAAGTGCATAATAATAGAAAGAAGAAATAAATTTATAATTATAATAAATGAATAATTTTCCGTCGACAGAAGAAAATAATTTTGGGTTCAGTTTAAAAAATATTCAGTTTAAGAAAAAACATGAGCATCAGGAATATATTCACTGATTTTGCAGGCTCTTTTCCGTCCAGTCATCCGTGATCGTAAAACTTGAAATACGGCCATGATAAACCGATTAAAATTAAATTACACAAACGACACAAGATGAAATGACAAACTATAACAATTATTTAAAGTGAACAATATCTTTGACAATTAACAAATTCGACGGCTTCAGTTTATTTCAGAAGAAAGCTGCAATAACGGTAATAAAAAATAATTGAAAATGAATAATTAAATAAATAAAATCGAAGAGGCAGACTAAGCTGTTTTATAATTTTAAGAATCGAGTACTATATTGAAATATCAGTTAAATAAACTGTAGAATAATAGTTTGTAATAGTAAATAGTTGACTAGAATATCTATACATACATATATTTGAATTATTATTATTATTATTATTTTATCTCTTTCATTTTTCATCATTAAACAACAACAAAAAAAAAGTAAAAATGCTGTTGGCAAATTGGTAAATGCTGCCTCGTATGTTTAAACAATCGATTCTATAACACACATACATGCAGACATATATACATATAGATATATATCATTATTTTTCCTTTATGACAAAATCAAAGTATGTCTTCACAAGTAAATTCTATAATCTAAACATGCAGTAAAACAACAATTGTGCAGCTTTTGTAATCATAAAAAATCGACTGATTTGAGCCTGAGTAAAAATACAAAAACAAAACAAACGAATAAACATAAAACAATACACACATTATTCATTTATATAAATACATTTTAATTTTTTTTTTTGTTTTTTTTTTCAATTAATATGTATTCGTAATTTTTATTTATTGAATTGTAAGTACAGAAAATAAAGAAAAATGGGCTCGCGAAATTTTATCGAAATAATAATTGGATATTTGTATGAAAAATTGACATTAATAATAGAACGTTCATTATAATTTGATTTATAATTAGCCACATTGTGTAATAGCTGTATTATGATATGATTTATTTGTAAATTCTTTCGAAATTTTAATTGTAAATTTTTTCCTCTTTTTTATCTTCACATAATACTGTTATGTTGTATTGTATTTAAACCCTCTATGTATGGTCATAATACCTGCTACAGTATTTCGGATTAGAGTAGATTATAAATATTCTGTCGGTATTCTTTCTATAGATTTATTTTCCTCTATTTCATTTACTTTATCTATTGTTTGAAACGAATAACAAACAATGAAACAAAAGAAAATAAAATCAATAAATAATTTTATCAATTATACATATTTGTGGTGGATAACTCGATGCAGCAAATTAAAGTTCCAATGGCCGGGCGTCACGTAATGTGTTAATATTCCATGCTCCAATGCATTAACTACATTATTTTCATTTGACAAACACAAAGAAAAATAAAGTATTGCTAATACATTTTATTTCTCTGTAAATTTTATTTTCGATTTAGATAAATGAAAAATATATTAATCATTGTTTATACGCATGTTTATTTGAGAGTTTTTAATAATTGTGCTTGAAAATAATTAATATTGTCACATTTAACAATTTGTCGTAGATAATTAGAGTATGAATAATTCAATAATTTTTGAAAAATTCTATTAATTTTTTCTTTTATTAAAAAAATTAGCCGAAAATGCGCCTGACTTTTTTTTGGAACTGCTGTCGAGCCTGTTAATTATATATAATTTTATATGCTTTCAAAACAATTGATTATTTAATATCGGTAATAATTATAAACCATCACACACATGTCCACACTCACCAATAATTTTTTGTTACATCAAATTATAAATATATATAGATATAAATACGAATTACACTTATGTATATTTTTTTTGTCTTATGCGATTGTACATTTAATTATATTTGTTTAATTCATAAGAATCAATGAACTCTTGATAATATAATGTGTATACGTACTGTGTGCAGGTACGATAAAACTAAATGAGAACAGCAAAAAAGTATTTATATACTGTATAAACAAATGTTCAAGTGCGAATGAAATGAATAATAAATAATTAGTCGATTTATATAAAACAAGAAAAAAAAATCCGATGACATCTGAGCAAAACACAAGAGATAATTAATTTATGAGGACACATGTTCTTATTTTGTCAATTAATTATTTTATTTTATATAGATAATTCATCGATTACGGTTGTACAGCGTGCAAAATATTATGTACCTATATAATCATAAAAAAAAAGAAGTGAAAAATTTAGAATAGATTAGGATTTTGATTGAACTTGTTTTAGCAACAAATAGATTTTGATATTCGAAATATTTCTTTTTTTTTTCCCCCCAAGAGAATATTGTATTTAATCAATTCGATATGCGGCGATCGATATGAATTATTTTTACAATACCGAAGACAAAAATTTTATTCTTAAATTTATATATATGCATATGTATACATATTCTATGTTATATTTATAGAATATTACATATATATTCAAGAGTATATGTATGTAATATTCTATGTAAAATCTTTCTTTCTTGTTATTCAATTATTTCGACAAGTATTCATAAGTTTGTAAATGTCTTTGTTTTAGTGAGAAATACGTTGGGCACAAGCACTAACGTTTAAAGATTTAAAAAAATAAAAAAAAGCAAAGTAATGATCATCAATAGGATAAAAGAGAAGGAAAGCTGTGAAAACTTTTTTTTTCACAACTTATTCTGTGCGTGTAAACATATAATATGTAGAATTTTGTATGAGGAATCAAAGAAGATAAAAAAAAAACAACACGAAATCATAAAATAAAAACAATACAATATGTAGTAATTTAGATTTATCTACTGTCAATATACCTAGGAATAAAAATTCGAACATACATGTATCATATTACATAATTATCACATAGATAAGGGAAAAACATTATTTGATTATTAAAAACAAGCCCAATTAGCACACACGACTATATAAAAGTTTTAGATATATTAATAAATAAATGTCTTTTGGGACACTTCATTTTTTAACTATTTGTCCTTTTTATGTCTTATTATTCATTAATAATTAACCAATTAACATTTAAGATCATATATATATCGTAAAATAATCAATATGGAAAATTTATTTTTTAAATTTCGTTCTTAATGTCCGCCATTTTAAGATGGCAGCACACTCTTGTGATGAAAATTAGCAATTCTTATTATTACATATTTTTTTTGCGTCTGCTGTTGTTGCATTAGATACATATGCGTTTTTATTATGATTATTGAATTCTACTCGTGAAAATTTATGTCCAAACACACACATTATATTTGTGTTTATTAGTTTTAAGACAAACTTTTTAACCTGTGCGTTGAATTTGAATATTAGGTTATGTTCGCTGTTGTTGATGAATACATTAAATAAACGTGATGATATTCTTCATTTGAAGGTGAGTTATACATAATTAATTTTATATTAATGCATCGTATTTAGAATTCACTAATTTAATTTAATATTATTTATATATTATTTGTTAAAATTATCATAAGAATTGTGTATATATGTTCATTTATTTTGTACTATTTTTTTTTTCATTGTGAGAATGGATAAATAATTTTTGAATTAGGATTAGTGGCTTTCACGTGAATCAATGATGTAGAATTTCTTGGAGTTGTAATATTGGAGTCGCAAATACGACACCAAACTCTCAATGTCATAAAATAAATTACTTCAACAGCAGAGAGAAAGCTAAATCCCATGAACAGACCAAGTAATCCACCAATATTTGCTGAGAAATGGCAGGATGAAAAATTAATTTTATGTTACAAAATTATTAATTGATCTGGAGTTGATTAATAATTTGATATTGGACATACATAGAAAGTCAATAAATCCAAAGAGTTCACTCTTGACGTATTTGGGGAATTGTGATTCAACAAAATACAAATGTACAACAGCCATATTATTCCTGATGAACAAATATATCATGTATCACCAGTGTCAGTGAACAAATAATCAGATGAATCAATGTATCAAGGAACTTACGTGAAGTATGTTTTGTTTTTTTTAATATAAGATTCGTCTGTGTAAAATGTTGGCACAAGCATACTATGCGACATGGTATAGTCGTAATTAATTTCAAAACATCCTGGCCAGCAATTGCAACTGGGACTATTTAAAAAAAAATAATAATTACATGGAAAAATACAAAATTTAATGAAAAATGATACATAATTGGAATACAAAAATTAACTCACGTTTCAGTAACATTTAATTTACCAGCTGTTGTTTCATCATCGTACAAATTAGTTTCCATCAATCTTCTTGCATCTGTTGCACAGATATCATCTTTTTTTCCACATATTGGAGTATTTGCCGATTCTGAAAAACAGACAAAACTTCAAAGATAAAAATAAATCACAGAAATTTTAAAAATTACAAAGGTGATAAGTATAATTGTAAATCACTTGGCATGTAATATTGAACACAATGACAAATTTTCTGTGTGAAATTAGCTTCGCATTCCAAAAGACAATTTCTCTGAGTATAAGTTCTATAATATTTCAATCTTCGTTCAGTAGTAAAAAAACATTTTCGTTTTTTACGTGATATTCCAAGAATTGACCAACTTGCTGAATAAATCCTGGGAGTTATAACAATTCGTGTTTCTTTCCCAGGACTCAAAGCAAAACCAAAATCAGCAATTTTTGGTGTCTCAACTGGATTATGTAGCAACATCTATTTAAACATATAATTAAATCCAATTAATTATTGTCAATATTCATTCAGATTTATTTAAAATGAATAAAAAAAATTCATTTACTTTAAATCCCACTCCGGATGTGGATGAACAGTAATAATCATTACTTTCAGTGTCTAATGCCAGTGACAATCCCCAATAACTTCCAGCACCATATGGACGCCATGGTTGCGTATCAAGGTGTACCGTATCATTGTATCCAGTCTCTGGTTTCCAATCCATCATAGGATATGGATATGTGATATTTAAATCCGACCAGTCTAGACTACATACAATATATTAATTACAAAATTTCCATCACATGATTTTATAAAAATATGTATATTCATTTTACGATTAAATAAATCCCCATTATTACATACGGATTATAAAACAAATATTTTTTATGAACGGTATTAAAATTACAACACATTCCTTCGTCTGTTAATGTTGGATTAAAAATTTCTTCACAATCAGTTGTATTTCCACGCCATTGACAATAATAAAGCATATCAGTGCACGGTTGAGTTACCTTTAATAAAAAAAAAACATTTCATTAACTATTAAATAATTTTCGGAATTCATTTGCTTTCATATACGGAATCGAATTGAATAGAATTGAAATTTCCCACGTTGATCATAAAATGCAAGACATTATTCCAATCAGCTGCGCCATAAATACTACTCTCTCCTCCTGATATATTAGGAAAGTTACAAATGTCTTCAAGCAGAAGCTTTTCCAGTGGATCCGATCTAAGATGAAAAATAAAAATATCAAACAATTAATCAATAATTGATTATTGTTCAATTAATTAATAATATAATATTGTTGTACCCATTGATAATACGATGTGCTTCAGTTCTTTTAGCATTGTTCATATTGCAGATGGTTATTGAAGGAAATGGAAATTGATTATATGAAACAGGCTCTGGGCTCATGGAAATAATTATTGGCGAGTCAATCCATTTATTGTACACATGCCAAATGAAATAAGTGGCACTGGCAAATGCACAAATGAATGATAACAACCAAAAGAGTCTGTGGTAATTTAATTCATCGAATTGTTAAATTAAAGAAATCAACAAATTATAAATAAAAACAAAATAAAATAATTGGAATAAATTATTTATTAAATGTAACGTAAGTTTACTTTTCCATTAAAACTAAATGTGAATCGCCAACATATCGAAGACCATGAAGACTACTATTAGCACAATATTCCTGTGCAATTGTGCATATTTTTAATTTTTTCAAGCACGATTGTTCATTATTATTCTCTTTAGTATTATATTCATTTGTGTTTTCTTTTTGAATTTGTAGATTACGTCTAGTTGAGAAATTCAGCTTATCTTGCGATCGATGATCGTATGCCTGTATAAAAGATAACATTAAAGACAATAAATAATTTAATTTATAAAGAATGAAATTCCAGAGAAATATTCTACTAAGAAAATTGGGAAAAAAATTCATTTGACAATTTACCCTTTGGAAATAACTATTACGAACTTTGAGTGTTTTACTTTTTGAATTATTAAAACCCTCGAAGCTTTGAAGAGTTTTATATGAATTTGGCAAGTGAACAGTATTCACTGTTAATGGTTGACGATTCTCCATAGATTCTGAATTATATCCCAATGCTCTTTGTTCAAGTTCACTGACTTGCACATGACGATTGGCAAATGCTCGTGCTCTTCTTAAATAAGTCTCTGAACTCATTGTTCCAAGATCACGAACACCAACACTGTCATCGATTTCATACAATAGAATTGAATCCAGAGGTGTGAAAGAATGTACACGACACTGAATGCACTCTGACAAATATACCAGATAAATAATTTTAATAATATAATAAGTTGAATAATGTTTATTGGAGAATCGATAATGAAGAATTAATTGACACGTGTCAGCATAAGAATAATGATTGAGTAATTAAGTTATCAGAGAAAATATTTATCTGCAATAAATGTCACACGATAGAGAGAATTGTGTTGAGAAGTCGCGTGTTAATTAATTGCGAATATAAGCTCATTTTATATTAATACCTTTGGATTTTGCTTAATGACGTTTGTTGATGCTAATGATGATGTTTATTGTTATTGTTACTCAGCTGGATAATAATTAATCTTTTTGATATTTCTCACAATTTCTCCAATGATGATTTTGTAATGCCAACTCTTTTATTTTTTATTTGAATTTCACAAGTCAAAAACTAAATGTCTATTGAATCACAAAAATGCTTCATTTTATTGTGACACTATTTGGTTATTTATTTTCGTTATTATGGTTGATGAAATATGTATAAGTATATATTTTTATTTATACTGATTTTATTAGACATTAGTGCTAACGACGAACGACTGTTTCAATGTACTGTCATGTTGGATAAGCGAATGAATGGATATGGATTCAAAGTAAATGCTTATGTACCTTTTGATCTCATGATAGTCGCAAAAGTTGGCTGAAGATAAATTTAGTTTAATGTATGTTTGTCCATTTAGTTTTGCCAATCAATAAAATATTATTTTATTGTCCATTTGTGAGTTTTGTGATATGGATCACGTGTGTCAACAGTATACAAATAAATTTTCAGAAGAAACACAAAAAAAAAAGGAACAAGGTTCAATTACATATAAACTCACGAATATATACATAAAAAAGAAAATTGCAATTTAAATATTTGTGCAGATCGATTGATGTTAGTTTCGCGCGACAGTTATACAGTCACACGTGTGATTGTCTAGCACTCTATGAGATTAAATATTTGTTATGAAAATTATCGTGAAGAAATAAATCGAAATGTATTATATTCGATGAAGGTTAAGGGCGACGAATTGTCCAACATAGTGGAAATAATTTTTAAAAAATAGTGGAAAGCATTTAATGTATATCAATGCAGACCCAATTTGTAAGAAATTAATTAAATACAATTAAAACATTAACGAATAATTTGGATTGTATACTATTACTTTGGAATGATGTTAATTATTTTATTATAATTTAAAATGGAAAATTTTCTTGTGACCTATAATATATTCGTGATGATGAAGTATTTTATCTATCACCAGCCTATTTAATTAATCATTAAACATTGACTGCTACTCTCTTATCTATTATATGGAGCCTTATTAAATGTGCTCGGAATTGCGTGCAGACATCTACAGAAAATTTACACACGACTCATTGTTGACATAGAGACTTAACTATGGTGTATTTTTATCATTGAGAATCGATTAACACTTCAACATTGAAGAATAAAAAATATATGTGTATATTTTATTTTTTATTAAATATAAAAAGATATTTGTATTAATTTCAATTTTTAATTTTTGTTTCAGTTAGAAGTGTCGTATGAAAATGTTGCGGAAAAGGCGAAATGAAATTTGTGGGAAGGATAAAATAAATGATACATTTCATGATCCACTTTTTGACAAATTACCTGATCATGTTTCGTGTATGTGGGAATTGCCACAAATATATGAATTCCTTTGCTTTGCCAAGGGAACATTACATATATCGAATATATCAATGTACGAAATGGAGAGAATGTTATCAATGCCAAAAGCATCAAAGCAATTGGCTAATATCATGACGTGTTTGTTGAGTTCATCTGTGCCAAGATTGAGATTATTAAAAATTCCACCAATGCCTTATGAATTTTGGACAAATGTATTATTAAATCACAAATTACGTAATTGGATAAAAATTTATGAAAATAAAGAGCATGATTCAGTTAAAGTATTGGATGCAATTGGCGTTGAACCAGAATTTTGGAGAATTTTTCCAGATCCTACGGAAATAAGTAAATATAGTTTCGATGAATTAAATTTACGACAACGTGTGTGGCTACTTAAAACTGTCTGTGATACAATGATGCATGGAAAAAAATCTCTGCAGGATGAATTAGCAAACAGATACTTGGACGGTGAAGGTGAAAAAGTTCTTGGTAGAGATCGACATGGTGCACGATATTTTTACTTTCCAATATTTCTCGACAATGACATACGCATTTATAAACACAATTTAAATAATAAAATATTATTGAATACTACACCAATTGCGCCTAAATTGAACATCCATACGCGACGTAATTATAATCGTGACAGACGGAGAAAAAAATATCGGTGGAAGAATGGTAATTTACCACAAAGACAGAAAAAATCAAGATTGAAAGTAGTCGGGGTTAATGGTAAAGATGCGAAAGTTAATATTAAAATAGAACCAACTGATGAAAAATTGTGTAATGGTGATAATAGAAATTTAGAGCTGAATATGATTGGAAATGAAAAAGTTAAAAACGAAAGCAATGAAGATAATGAGAATAATGAAGAAACTGATAATAAGGAAATTACGAATTTATCATCAATATTAAAATCATCAGATGAAGAAAAAAATGATGGACAACCACACCCGGATAATGTTTCAAACAGTTCAAAAACTGATGACGAGAAAATCAACGAAATAAAAACAACATCAGCTACCAACAACGATAGTATTGTCAGTTCATCAAAAATGAACAATGACATCATATCAAAGAGTGATGATGAAAAATTAATAGAAACAAAATCTATCGTTGATAATAACAGTGAAGACGATAAAATAATAAATAATAATGATTGTTTAAGTGATAAAGTCGGTTTAAATACTTGGATGAAAGCACTATTAGAGAATAAACATTCTAAAGATAGTAATAAAGAATTCAACGATGATGATTCACACGACAGTTTTGTTGAATCGAATTCTATACAAACACGAAGTCAAATTCTTTGCAAGAAAGAAATGACAAATTTTAATAATATATTAATGGACTTGAGTGTATCGAAATTTCAACTTGTAGCTGATAGTGTAGAATCATTGCGAGAATTGGTGTCATCACTCACGGCACGAAATTCTATAATTTCCAATGTAAGTATGCATAAATTATAATAATCAAAGAAGTAAGTAATTAAATAACTCAATTTAATATTACTTTTGTTTTTTTTTCATTTTTTCAGGAACGCGTGCGATGTGAAATTTTGCTTATAAAAAAATTGAAAGCATTGATTGCGTCAATTAAACATAAAGAATCGCTGCTGAAAGAATCAACAGAAATGGCAAGAGAAAAACTCAAACGCGAATGGAATAATTTTCAAGATGGGTAAGATATTCATTTGAATTAATTTATTTATTTATTTATATATAATTGTTGAGTTTATTAATATATTTGTTTCCTTTTTTTATTTTATAGAATTAAAGATGATGATGTTGATGAATCTGCTCGTTATGCGAGCGAATGGGTGTTAGGATCACAAGGTTGCCCATTACTTTCATGCGGTGAGGCAATGTCGCATGTTGCAGATGAAAACGGTCATGATAAAGCAGAAAATGAAAAAAATAATGACGATGAAGAGGAGAATGAAACAAAAGTAAAGACTGAAACACGACGTGTATTACGTGCACGCGGTGTATCTTCCTACATGGAACAATTTAGTTCAGATGACGATACAGACTCGAGTCATCCGGAAGGTTGGGCAGAAATTGTTGATCCTGATACGGGAATACATTTAGGAATGTCTGCCGTAGAAACGGATGGCGTTGCAGAAGATGATGATGAAACTGAAGGATCTGGCTCAGATCAAGATTGGATATTGCCAGCCAAACGAAAACGAAAAAGTAAACGAAATTCATCCAGCAAAAGATTGAAATTATTCCAAAATAAATTACAAAATATTGAAGGAGATATAAAAAACACAGAATCATCATCGTCATTAGATATTAAAAATATACCAAGAACAATATACCCAAAAGATACATTAAATTCAATTAAAATTGAGAGTGTACATTCAGAATTTCATATTAAAGATGAAGGACCGACTGTCGATCCACTAATGACAACTCCTAATCCAGTTATTAATAGTAATAATAATGTTCAACCGAACTATGTATTACATCCAATGGTAAATACACCGAATGGTCCAGTGAATTATGTAGTAATGCCAAATGATAATCCACCGCATCCTCAACCATCTGGTGTAGTATCAGTGATACCACAAGTTCCAATTCAACAGGGATATTACGTGCAAAATCCTCAAAGTTATGTTGTATCAAATCCACAAATAACTCAAGTACGATCGCAGTATATTAACCAAGAAAATATTCAATCCGTTCATGGAGTAATTATCCAACAAAATCATCAGCCGTATATTAATCCAACTAATAATTATATTCAATATCAACAATTGGGCTCGGTACCACATCCGATTTCTTTGTATCCATCGCCACTACCGCAGCCAGTAATTGTCAATCAACCAGTTAAATTTGCCACGCATTCATCAAAAATAATACCGCGTGTTATACAAAATCGACAAATTGTACCGCCTTATCGTCCACGGCATCCGGTTGGCGCAGTGATACGAAGTACAGTACCATTTAGAGGTAATATTCGGCTGCCAAATAGCAGAGGCGGATGTAGTATTAGGGCAATTGCACCGCGAAACCCTGGACCACAGCAGAATGTTCAAGTGACAAATAATAAAAGTCAAAATACCACTAAAACCACATCGTTAATTGTTTTAAGTGATAGCGATGACGAAATCGAAATGATTATTCCACAGAAAAATGATAAAACCGAACAAAAACAAGTGAAGAATACAAATTTATCGATATTGCAAAGAAATACTGTAGATAATAATAGAACGGCTGTTGCATCAACAGCTGTTTGCGATCAAAAATCGTCAAGTCCAGCTGTACTAACTCCACAAATAATTCAGCGTATGAGTCAAGGTGGAATATCAATAACTCCAATAAAACCAAAAGAACCAATAGTTAAATCATCGCCAATATCAGCAACGCAATTGGTTGTTGTTGTGAATGAAACGGGTAGTCATTATGCATTGGCGTTACCTAATGGAAGTAAACTTATATTAACTCCGGAACAAGTTGCACAAATACGCGCTTCCAATGGCGGTAAACTTGTATTGTAGAAAAACTACATGCACATTATTATTTTATTTTTTAAGTCTTGTATTAGCAGATTCATGCGAAATTGTAAATAAAAAACACAAAAGCGATAATATAATATAATTTATGAATTGTTTCATAAAAATATTATTTAATATTGAAAGAAATATTTACAGAAAAAAAAA